>MU690580.1:9703-31860 GCA_026770625.1 Nicotiana glauca
ATATATATATATATATACACACACACAAAATTACGCTATACTATGCACTGAGTATAAGTGTATTAGGTAATACTGTATCGAATATAGCTGCGACGACCTAAAGAGTCATCACCGTATTTCTCCCTTTTTCTGTGCTTCCGATTCCTTAAAAATCGCACTTTTAGTTGCTTCGATTTGCGTGCGCAGTACGGGCGCGCAATCGAAAAGCTTTTATGTTGAAATATGTGAAATCTATGAAAAATTTGAGGAATTTTGATATTAATATGGTTAAAGTTGACTTCGGTCAATATTTTTGGTAAACAGACCCGGATCCGTGATTTGACGGTCCCGGAGGGTCTGTAGAAAATTATGGGACTCGGGCATGTGCCCGGAGTCGAAATCCGGGGTCTAGAACCCGAGTAAAAGAATTTTTCTGAAATTATTAAGGAAAATAGAAATGAAAATGGATTAAAAGATCATGGTATCGGGCTCGTATTTTTGGTCCGACGCCCGGTACAAGTCTTATATATTATTTAAGCGCTTTCTGTGAAGTATGGTCTAAATCGGACGTCGTTTGACGTGTTTCGGACTATGAGTTCCAAGTTTGAAAGTTTATGAAGTTTAGAAGAAAAATCATGAGTTTTGAAGCTTGATTCATTGATTTTGATGTTGTTTTAGCGATTTGATCGCTCGAGTAAGTTCGTAGGTTGTTGTTGAGTTAGTGTGTGTGTTTGGTTAGGAGCCCCGAGGGCTCGGGAGTGTGTTCGGGGTGCTTTGGAGTAGAAAAATGTTGCAGCAAATCTGTTGTTGGCACTCAGTGAAATCCTTCATCGCGTTCGCAGCATTGCCTTCGCGTTCGCATAGCTTTTCTCCCTTAGACCTTCGCTTTCCCGTTCAGGCCATTGCGATCGCGAAGCTTTGTTGCTTCCTTCAATGCGTTCGCATGTCTCCCCATTTGTTCGCGTAGGCCTAGATTCCATACCTCAAATATTTTACTCTACGCGTTCGCGTTCCCCTGTCGTGAACGCGATGTTTACCCAGTTCCTTCTTATACGTGTTCGCGATTAGCACCACGCGAACGCGATGCATTGACCTGTTCACCCTTCGCGAACGCGTCCCTGTTCACGCGAACACGAAAGGCATTTTTGCCCAGCAAATTTTTAAGTCTTAAAACAGAACAGTAGTGGGAGTTAGCCATTATTTCACACGAGCTCTTCACTCCAACACCCTATAGACGAATTTCAAGCTCCTTCTCCTCCATAGCTTGCTAGGTAAGTGTTCTTAACTTCATTGCCTCATAATTCCTTCAACTATTCACTAATTCCCTAACCCTAAATCATGAATTCAAAGTAAAAATTGTGGGTTTTTGGTAGAGTTAGGGTTTTGGGGATTTTGGGCGATTCAACCTCGATTTGGGGTCGAATCTTAAAACAAATTATATATTTGAACTCATGGGGTTATGGGTGACTAGGTTTTAGTCTGAGCCTCATGTTTGGACCATGTGGGCCCGGTGTCAAATTTTGGTATTTTTGGAAGAATGCTAGAAAACTCATTTCTAGGCTATGAGATTATGTTGTTGAGCCTTTATTGATGCTATTGAATTAATTATGCCTAGATACCCTTGTTTCGGAGTCGGATTGTAGAGGAAAGACGGTATTGGAGAGTTGATTGCTATTCTTTGGACCGAGGTAAGTATTTGATCTAACTTTGGCTTAGGGGAATAGGATTAGAGTATTATTTATTGTTAATTGCTAAATGATCGAGTACGATGTATAGGCATGGTGACGGGTATCTATACATCGGTGTCTAACATGACCGTGAGTCTTTTGTTGGTACATGTTTTGGTATACTTTGGGACTCTCCCATGCTAATCAATGATTTTCTACATAATGTGAGAAGTTTGAAGACTATTTATGAATTATAAATTCTTTGGAGCGTTGGCTCAAACGATAAAATACTGTTGAGTAAGAAATGAAAGAATTGGAAAGAGATGTGATTATCTCCCTTGCCGGGATGTGTAAGTGATTGTTATTGCTCCCTTGCCGGGATTTGGATGTTTAGTTGTGTTCTTCCCTTGCCGGGACATTTCTTGTTATTATTTGTTTTCCCTCGCTCGTTTGGTTGTGATTGTTGTTTGGGTGAGGAAAAGTGATTATGCACGAAGGTCATTCCGTGCTATTGTTGATTATATTATGCGCGAAGGGTCATTCCGTGCCATTATTTGATTATATTCGCACGAAGGGACATTCCATATTATTGTTGATTATATTATGCACGAAGGATCATTCTGTGCCATTGATGATTATATTGCACGAAGGGTCATTCCATGCTATTGTTGTGAGAGTTATGTGTGGAAAAGCACGAATGGTGATGCCGTGCATTTTTATTTGATTGCTTTGGGTGAGGACGAGAGTAAAAGCACGAAGGTTGATGCCGTGCAACTGTTGGATTTCTCATCTCTGTTAATTATTGTTGTGCCCTGTTCCTTATTTAAGTTTATGACTTTTATATCCGGATTGTACTCCCCCATAGTATGTTTTCCCTCTCTTTAAACTGTTTAGTTTTGGTATTCTTTCCTTTTATTGACCATATATATATAGAACTGTACAGGTTGATTTGGTAGTCCTGTCTAGCCTCGTCACTACTTCGTCGGGGTTAGGCCAGGCACTTACCAGCACATGGGGTCGGTTGTGCTGATGCTACACTCTGTACATCTTTTTGCACAGATCCAGGAGCAGCTTTTGGACAGCAGCAGTGGGATTGCTCGGGAGCTGTCTTCAGTCCAGGGACTCACGAGGTAGCCTAGCTGGCATTCGCAGGCCGAAGTCCCTTCTATGTTTTAGTTTGTTTTCTTTGTTTCGAGACAAACAGTGTGTAATATTATTTCAGGCTTGTTTTTAGTACTCTATAGCAGTCCGTGAGCTAGTGATACCTAACTCTGGGTAGAGATGTGTTTCAACTTCCACACTTGATTTCAGTTTTATAAGCTTAAAGTCTTCCGCTTTTATTTAATTATTTTTCGTATATTTATATTGTTGAGAAATTATCAGAGAATGTTTAAAGTTTCGCTGGCTTAGCTCCGTTAGTAGGCGCCATCACGACTCCCGATGGTGGAAAATTCGGGTCGTGATAAGTTGGTATCGGAGCTCTAGGTTGCATAGGTCTCACTACTCACGGACAAACTTGGTAGAGTCTGAGGGATCGGTACAGAGACTTCTGTATTTATCCCCCAGAGGCTACGGAGTTAGGAAAAGTTTCACTTTTATTCTTTATTGTCGTGCGATTCTGTTTCTCAAGTACTGATTGTCTTTCTACTCTGTTCCATCGCAAATGGCGAGAACACGTGCTTCATCTTCTACCGCACAGCAGCCCGAGCCCCCAGCAGTAGCTCCTGTGAGGGGCAGAGGCCGAGGCCGTGCCAGAGGCCGTGGCAGGGGTAGAGCTCAACCCTGTGCGGCAGTCCTAGAGGTGGAGCCTCATATTGACTATGATGAGGAGGTTCCATCCCCAGCAGCTTCAGTGGGCTCAGCTCAGGTCCCAGGAGGGGTCATGGTCACCCCAGATCTTCAGGATGCTCTAGTCAGATTGACAGGCTTTATGGAGAGTGTCACTAGAGCGGGTTTGCTGCCAGTAGCACCAGCCACTTCTCAGGCTGAAGGAGGGGTTCAAACTCGTGCTACACGTACTTCGGAGCAGGTAGCTCCCTAGGCTCATGTCCCAGTGGTTCAGCCAGCTGTGGCAGCTCAACTAGGTATTACAGTTCAGGCCGGCGATGGAGCGGCTATGTCTTCGGATGCTTTGTGGAGACTTGATCGGTTCTCCAAGCTCTTCGCCACCACATTCAGCGGTGTTTCATTAGAGGATCCACAGGATTTCTTATTCAGCTGTTATGAGATCCTTAGGACCATTGGTATAGTGGAGACCATTGGGGTCGATTTTGCCACCTACCGGCTTGCAGGATCCTCCAAGACTTGGTGGAGGGATTTTTGCCTATCTAGACCAGCAGGGTCTCCAGCTTTGACATGGGATCAATTCGCGGAGTTGTTTTTGGAGAAGTTTCTCCAAGTCACTCAGCGGGAGGCACTTCGCAGGCAGTTCGAGCGCCCCCAGCAGGGCTCCATGATAGTTACACAGTATGAGACTCGATTTGTTGACTTGGCACGCCATGCGATTTTGATACTCCTCACAGAGCGAGAGTGGGTCGGGAGATTTATTGATGGACTGATTCAGCCGATCCATCTCCAGATGGCTATGGGAGTTGGTAGTGATATTTCCTTTCAGGAGGCAGCCAATGTGGCCCGCAGAGTTGAGATGGCCCTTTCAGGGGGAGGTGGTCAGATGTCGGATAAGAGGCCTTGTCATTCTGGTAGGTTCAGTGGTACCTCATCTGGAGTAGGGATTCCTATGGTAGAGGTCATTCACCGAGGCCCTTTCAGTCAGCGCTCCAGGTTTCTCATGGTACTCCAGGTAGTGGTGGTTCTCAGTAGTACTATTCAGATTAGGAGCCTATCAGTGCACCCCCACTTTAGAGCTTCAAGGGAGGACATTCAGGTCGACAGGGCCAGCAGTTGCAGTAGCCGAGGTCTTGTTATGGTTGTGGTGACCCCGATCACATTGTCAGGTTTTTCCCTCGAGCCTCGGGCAGCTCTCAGCAACAGGGTCCTCGCCCCATGATTCAGGCAGCAGATGATCCATAGCCCGCCCAGCCAGCTAGAGGCGGGGGTAGGGATCATAGAGGTGGAGGTAGGGACCGTAGAGGTGGAGCTCGGACCGACAGAGGTAGAGGTCAGCTAGTAGCCGATCGTCCTAGGGACATGGTTCAGGGAGGTGGGGCCTAGCCCCGGTGTTATGCTTTGCCAGCCAGGCCAGAGGTTGAGTCTTCCGATGCTGTTATTACCGATACTATTCTGGTCTGTGAGAGGGATGCTTCAGTGCTCTTTGACCCTGGGTCTACGTATTCATATGTGTCATCTTATTTTGCACCCTACATGGTTTTACCTATTGATGCTTTGGGTATTCCTATATATGTATCTACACCAGTGGGAGATTCTGTAGTGGTCGACCGAGTTCATCGTTCCTGTGTAGTAATATTTGAGGGTTTTGAGACCCGAGTTGATTTATTGCTTTTAGACATGGTAGATTTTGACGTTATATTGGGGATGGATTGGTTGTCCCCATATCATGCTATCTTGGATTGTCAGCCAAGACCGTGACCTTGGCTTTGCCATATTTGCCCCGATTGGAGTGGAGAGGGACCCCAGGACATGCCACCTGCAGTGTTATTTCATATGTTAAGTCTCGACGCACGGTCAAGAAGGGGTGTTTAGCTTATTTGGCATATGTTTGTGATTCCAGCACCGAGGTTCCTCCTATTGACTCTGTTCCAATTGTTCGGGAGCTCCCAGAGGTTTTTCCTTCAGACCTGCCGGGTATGCCGCCCGACAGGGATATTGATTTCTGTATTGATCTGGCCCCGGGCACGCAGCCCATTTCTATTCTGCCGTATCACATAGCCCCGCCAGAGTTGAAAGAGTTAAAAGATCAGTTGCAGGATTTGCTAGAGAAGGGTTTTATCAGGCCTAGTGTTTCTCCTTGGGGTGCGCCGGTGTTATTCGTGAAGAAAAAGGATGGGTCGATGAGGATGTTCATTGATTACCGGCAATTGAACAAGGTGACGATAAAGAACAAGTATCCACTGCCGAGGATTGACGATTTGTTTGACCAGCTTCAGGGTGCAAAGGTGTTTCGAAGATAGACTTGAGATCTGGCTACCATCAGCTGAGGATTAGGGCGTCTGATGTCCCTAAGACGACATTTCGCACTCGGTATGGGCATTATGAATTTTTTGTCATGTCATTCGGGTTGACCAATGCCCCAACAGCATTTATGGAGTTGATGAACCGAGTATTCAGGCCTTATCTAGACTTGTTCGTGATAGTCTTTATTGATGATATTCTAGTGTACTCCCGCAGCCAAGAGGAGCACGAGCAGCACCTCAGAGTGGTTCTTCAGACTCTGAAGGATAGTCAATTGTATGCTGAGTTCTCGAAGTGCGAGTTCTGATTGAGTTCGGTTGCATTTCTGGGTCATATTATATCAGCAGAGGGTATTCAGGTGGACCCGAAGAAGATTGAGGCAGTCAAGAATTGGCCACGACCAGCTTCAGCGACTGAGATTCGGAGTTTCTTTGGGTTAGCAGGTTATTACTGTCAGTTCGTGGAGGGGTTTTCATCTATAGCAGCCCCATTGACCAGATTGACCCAGAAGGGTGCCCAGTTCAGGTGGTCAGACGAGTGCGAGGAGAGCTTTCAGAAGCTCAAGACAGCTCTGACTACAGCACCGATATTGGTTTTGCCTACAGGTTCAGGGCCTTATACAGTTTGTTCTAGGTCAGACATGTGAGGTGTACACGAATCATAAGAGCCTTCAGTACTTGTTCAAGCAAAAGGAGTTGAATTTGAGGCATAGGAGGTGGTTGGAGTTGTTGAAATGTTATGATGTTACTATTTTGTACCACCCGGGGAGAGCCAATATGGTGGCCGATGCATTGAGTAGGAAGTCCGCCAACATGGGTAGTCTTGCTTATGTTCCAGTCAGCCAGAGACCGCTTGATTTGTATATTCAGGATTTGGCCAATCAACTGGTGAGGTTGGACATTTCTGAACCTAGCAGAGTGTTAGCTTGCACGGTCGCTCGTTCTTCATTATTGGAGCGTATCCGTGATTGGCAGTTTGATAATCCCCATTTGTATGCCCTGAGAGACACGGTGCAGCGTGGAGGTGCCACGAAGGTGACTTTAGATGATGATGGTGTTTTAAGATTGCAGGGGCAAGTTTGTGTGCCTAATATTGATGGGATTCGAGAGTTGATCTTAGCGGAGGCCCATAGTTCACGGTATTCTATTCACCCGGGCGCCGCGAAGATGTATCAGGATTTGCGGTAGCATTATTGGTGGCGTAAGATGAACAAATATATTGTTGCATATGTGGCTAGGTGTTTGAATTGTCAGCAGGTCAAGTATGGGCATCAGAGGCCTGGTGGTTTGTTTCAGAGGATTGAGCTTCCCGAGTGGAAGTGGGAGAGGATTACCATGGATTTCGTTACTGGACTTCCGGTGACTCGGAAGAAGTTTGATGCTATTTAGGTCATTGTTGATAGGCTGACTAAGTCGGCGCATCTCATTCCTATTGCCACCACCTATTCATCGGAGAGATTAGCTGAGATCTACATCCGAGAGATTGTTCGCCTTCATGGGGTGCCAGCATCTATCATTTCGGACCGGGGTACGCAGTTTACCTCGCGCTTTTGGAGAGTAGTTCAGCAGGAGTTAGGCACCCAGGTTCAGTTGAGCACAGCATTCCATCCTCAGACGGACGGCCAGTCCGAGAGGACTATTCAGATATTAGAGGATATGCTCCGGGCCTGTGTCATTGATTTTGGAGGTTCTTAGGACCAGTTTTTGCCTTTAGCAGAGTTCGCCTACAACAACAGCTACTTGTCCATCATTCAGATGGCTCCATATTAGGCGTTGTATGGTAGGCGATGTCGGTCTCCAGTGGGATAGTTTGAGCCGGGAGAGGTTCGGTTATTGGGTACAGATTTAGTCCAGGAGGCCTTGGATAAGGACAAGATCATTCAGGACAGGCTTCGTTCGGCTCAGTCGCGACAAAAGAGTTATGCGGATCGCAAGGTTCGAGATGTAGCTTTCATAGTTGGTGAGCGAGTATTGCTCCGTGTATCGCCTATGAAGGGTATGATGAGATTTGGGAAGAAGGGCAAGCTTAGCCCTCGGTTCATTGGCCCATTTGAGATTCTTGACCGTGTGGGAGAGGTGGCTTACATACTTGCCTTGCCACCTAGCTTGTCAGCCGTGCATCCAGTGTTTCATGTGTCTATGCTTCGGAGGTATCACGGTGATCCTTCCCACGTGTTAGATTTCAGCACTGTCCAGTTGGACAAGGATCTGTCCAACGAGGAGGAGCCGATAGCTATTCTAGACCGGCAGGTTCGAAAATTGAGGTCGAAGAGTTTTCCTTCAGTGCGTGTTCAGTGGAGAGGCCAGCCTCCTGAGGCATCGACCTGGGAGTCCGAGCCTGATATGCGGAGCCATTACCCTTATCTATTTCCTGATAGGTACTTCTTTCTTTTGTCCGTTCGTGTAACGACCCGGCCAGTCGTTTTTGGAATTTATGCCCTGATCCCCCATTAACTGCTTTCCCTATGTCCAATTCTGCTATTTTGGTTTGCCGGGACGTTCGGTATTAGGATTCAGAGTGTTTTGGGACACATAGTCCCTAAACGAGAGCTTAAAAATTGGAAAATGGTCCGTAGTCGAAACATTGTGAAGACGACCTCGGAATGGAAATCTGATGGTTTCGTTCGCTCCGTTAGGTGATTTCGGGGTTGGGAGCGTGTTCGGAATGTAATTTGGAGGTTCGTAGCTCATTTAGGCTTGAAATGCCGAAGTTTGAATTTTTGAAGTTTCTGGTCCGATAGTGAGTTTTTGATCCGAGGGTCGGATTTGAATTCCGGAAGTTGCTGTAGCCCCGTCATGTCATTTGGGATGTGTGTGCAAAATTTCAGGTCATTCAGATGAGGTTTGGTTAGGTTTTTGATAGAAAGCGTATTTTGGATGAATTTGAAGTTCTTAGGCTTGAATCCTTGATTTAATCGGGTTTCCGGTGTTGTTTGAGAAGTTTTGAGGATTGGTACAAGTTCGAATAAGGTATTAGGTGGTATTGGTTCTTTTGGTTGAGGTCCTGGGGCCTCGGGATGATTTTAGATGGCTAACGGGGTAAATTTCTAAGTTTGGTTGCAGTTGATATTAATTCTTCTGGTATTTCCGCTTCTGCGGATTGGGAACCACAGAAGCGGCGCCGCATAAGCGGCTTTGTTACCACATAAGCGGAATTGGCCCCACCCCAGGAGAATTGCAGAAGCGGTCTCCTTTCCGCATAAGCGGAACCGCAAATGCGGTTACTGGTCCGCAGAAGCGGACTTTGGTCTCATTAGTTGAACCGCAAAATCGGTTGATTCTTCCGCAAAAGCAGGACCGCAGGAGCGGTCCCTGGGCCGCAAAAGCGGAAACCACTATTCTGAAAAGGAGAAAATCCGAGGGTTTATTTCAAAGTTGGAAAAATCAATTGAGAGCTCGGGAGAAGGCGATTTTGAGTGAATTTTGAAGAGAAGATCATTGGGTAACGTTGCTTTGATCCTTTCTAGTTATATTTCATCATTTCCTAGTTAAATCAACCATTAGAATTCAAATTCAAGGTCAAAAATTGGGAAAAATGGGTGAAACTTCTTAGACTTAATTATGTGATTTTGAGTGGGTATTTAACCTCCGATTTCGGAGATTTTTATATGGTTAGACTCGTGAGAGTACGAGGGTTCTGAAAATGTAAAAATTATTCGATTCCGAGATGTTGGATGGAGGGGAATTTTGGTCATTTTACCTATTTTCACGCCCTAACTTTAATTTTAATAGTGGAATCAGTTGTTTACAATATTATTTACGATATGTAATTGTATTGAATAGATTTGGGCCATTTGGAGTCGGATACTCGTGGAAAAGGCATCGTTCCTTAGTTGATTTTGCACTGGTTTAAGGTAAGTGGCTTGCCTAACCTTATGTGGGGGACTCCGTCCCTTAGGATGTGATAATTGGTAATTGAATGCCTTGTACGTGAGGTGACGAGCGCGTACTTGAGCTATTTGTTGAAACCCGAGTTTTTACTTAAAATACTTGAACTGGATTTCCGTCCTATTTTCTTTGTCCTACTTGCTATTATAGCCTTTGCTAGTATAGGAGAGCATGTTTAATTAACCCAAATTGCCTATTTGCTTAAATTGCCTTAATTGTAATTATGTGGAGCATGTTAGGCCAGAATTATTTGTTGCCTTGTATTGTTGTACTTCAATTTCTAAATATTTCTCTGATTTTTGGTTGCGCATTTACATTGGGACTACGGATGTGGAATTCCCGGAGCTCCCCCCCTTGTTTGTTTACTTTGGGACTACAAGTTCGATTCCCAAGAGACCCCCCTGCACTTTTACTTTGGGACTACGGGTCCGATTCCCTGGAGATCCCCCTGCACTTTTATTTTAGGACTACGGGACGGTATTCCGGGAGATTCCCCTGCACTTTTATTTTGGGACTACGGGACGATATCCTGGGAGATCCCCCAGTACTTTTATTTTGGGACTACGGGACGGTATCCCGGGAGACCCCCTGCACACTGGTGATTGGACTACGGGGCGGTATCCCGGGAGATCCTTTGATATGGATATGAGAGTTGGACGACGGGACGGTATCCAGAGAGATCCATTGGACAGTTGAGAAAAGGGCTACAGGACGGTATCCTGGGAGACCCTCGTTGATATTTTTGCAATTTAGCTATGCTTACGCTGTGTTTCTGTTCTGTCTTTGTAGTATTATTATTTCATTGAGCTGTCTTATTACAATGTTGCGTTCATTATTTTCATCAGATTTCAACACTGTTAATATTTTGCTACTATATTATTTCTGTCTCAGTAGGGCCCTAACCTTTCCTCGTCACTACCCAACCAAGGTTAGGCTATGCACTTGCTGAGTACCGCTGTGGTGTACTCATGCCTCTTCTGCGCATGTTTTTCATGTGCAGATCTAGGTACCTCTATGCAGGCGCATTATCAGTAGCTGCAAGGAGCATTTCGGACACTTGAGGTATATCTGCCGCGTCCGCAGACCGGAGAGTCTCCCTCTCACTCTACCTTTTAGTTAATTAGATGCTATTCTGTTCTTCCTTGTTATAGACTTTCCAGATGATTAGAGCAGTCTTATGTATTATTCTTAGCCTGTGTTGCCCGTGGGTTTCCGGGTCTTTGGGATAGTTTCAGAATTTAAAGTGCTAAAGTGTATGTGCCAGGCGGCAACTGTATACATTACTCACGTACTTAGCTTTTGATTATAAATTTCGTAAATGTTGTTACTTCCGCAATGTGTTAGGCTTACCTAGCCATGAAGGCTAGGTGTCGTCATGACATGTTCACAATTGGTGAACTAGGGTCATGACAAGTTGATATCAGAGCTCTAGGTTCATAAGAGTCACGGGACACAGGCCGGTTTATTAGAGTCTCGTTAATTGGTACGGAGACGTCCGTATTTATCTACGAGAGGCTATGTAATTGTTTAGGAAAATCTTCATTTCTTTTGAATTCCTTGTCGTGCGATATTTTGACACCAATTCTAAACTTCTGTCTTCTATTCTCTCACAGATGGTGAGGACATGTGCTACACGAGAGGACCAGGCACCCGCACCCCCTGCTGCCGCCGTCAGAGGCCGGGGCCAGGGTAGAGGTCGGGGATGCGCCCGAGGTGTAGCCACAGCACCCGCGCGCGCTACCGCTGAGGTACCACCAGCAGATCTAGTTGGAGCACAGGCACCTGGTACACCTACTACATCTACTACTACTCCAGCGCTCTAGGATACCCTGGCTCAGTTCATGAGCATGTACACTACTTTGGCTCAGGAAAGGTTGCTTCCCCTCGCTGCAGACATCTCAGGCCGGGGGAGGGGCCCAGACTCTCGCAGCCTGCACTCCTGAGCAGAGAGTGCCGATGGAGCAGGTTCTAGAGGTTATTCCTGTACCGCCTGCAGCACCAGTACAGCCCGGGGATGGGTCAGCTATCTTAGAGGACGAGCAACGTAGGCTAGATAGGTTCAAGAAATATGATCCCCCAGTGTTCAGTTGCCTAGCTTCAGATGATGCCTTGGGATTCTTGGAGGAGTGTCATCACATTCTTCATACTGTGGGCATAGTGGAGTCTAGTGGGGTTTCTTTCACCGCCTTTCAGCTTCGGGGAGCCACCTATGATTGGTGGCGTACTTATGAGTTGGACAGTCCAGTCGAGTTTGCCTCACTGACTTGGACCCAGTTCTCCGACATATTTATGAGGGAGTTTGTTCCCCAGAGCCTTTGGGATTCATGGCGCGCGGAGTTTGAGCGTTTGCACCAGGGTGCTATGACAGTCTCAGAGTATGCCATCCGTTATACCAGGTTGGCCAGACATGCACCGGCTTTGGTCGCCACAGTTCGGGAGAGAGTTCGGAGGTTTATCGAGGGTCTTATTCTGCCCATCCGGTCCAGCATGGCTCGAGAGTTAGAGATGGATATTCCTTACCAGTAGGTAGTGAGCATTGCTAGGTGGATTGAGGGTATGCTCACCAGAGAGCGAGGGGAGAGGGAGGCCAAGAGGTCTCGAGAGTCGGGTCACTACTCTGGTGCCCGTACTTCCTCAGCCGGTCGTTATGGTAGGGGTTATTCTGGTCTCCCGGTTCATTCAGCCTTGCCAGCAGCCAGTAGTACTCCAGCTCCACTAGCACCTCAGGAGCCTTATTATGCGCCTCCAGTTTCTAGCGCGCCTCCTGTGCGGGGTACCTCCAAAGGTCAGTCTAGCGGACCTAGCTCCAGTCAGTCACAGCCACCACGTCCTCCCAGAGCTTTCTTCGAGTGTGGCAATACACGTCACGTGGTTAGGCACTATCCCAAACTTGGTAGGGGTGCATTTTCACAGGCTGCTCAGCCACAGTGTGCTTCTTAGAGTTCTCAGGCTATGGTTCCAGCTCCCACTGCTGCCCCACCTGCCCAGCTAGCCAGGGGCGGAGGCTGGGAGATAGAGGTTTCCCTCGTGAGAGGGGTCGGGCCAGATATTATTGCATTCCTGCTCACACCGAGGCGGTTGCCTCCTATTCTGTCATCAAAGGTATTATTCTGGTTTGTCACAGAGAGGCATCGTTTCTATTCGATCCCAGCTCTACTTATTCATATGTGTCCTCTTATTTTGCTTCGCATTTGGGTGTGCCTCTGGATTCTTTGAGTGCCCCTGTTTATGTTTCTACTCCTGTGGGAGATTCTCTTATTGTGGACCACGTGTACCGGTCGTGTTTGGTTACTATTCGTGGTTTTGAGACCAGGGTTGATCTATTATTACTCGGTATGGTTGACTTTGATATTATTCTGGGCATGGACTGGTTGTCGCCCCATCATGCTATTCTTGATTGTCACGCCAAGACCGTGACGCTGGCTATGCCAGGTATTCCACGTATTGAGTGGAGTGGTACCTTAGATCATAATCCCAGCAGGGTTATTTATTTCTTTAAAGCTCAACGTATGGTTGAGAAGGGGTGTGCTGCATATTTAGCTTATGTGAGAGATGCAGTGTTAACACCCCTTCTGTTGATTCAGTCCCAGTAGTACGGGATTTCCCCGATGTGTTTCCAGCTGATCTTCCGGGCATGCCGCTCGATAGAGATATTGATTTTGGCATCGATCTGTTGCCGGGCACTCAGCCCATTTCCATTCCCCCATATCGCATGGCTCCTCCTGAGTTGAAGGAGTTGAAGGACCAGTCAGAGGAATTATTGGGTAAGGGTTTTATTCGACCCAGTGTTTCGCCATGGGGTGCTCCTATCTTATTTGTGAAGAAGAAGGACGGTTCTATGCGTATGTTCATTGATTATCGCCAGTTGAAAAAAGTTACAGTGAAGAACTGATATCCTTTACCTCGTATTGATGATCTGTTCGATCAGCTTCAGGGCGCAAAGGTGTTTTCCAAGATTGATTTGCACTCAGGTTACCATCAGTTGAAGATTCGGGAGCCAGATATCCCGAAGACTGCCTTCAGGACCGGTATAGCCATTACGAGTTCCTTGTTATGTCTTTTGGGCTGACTAATGCCCCAACAGCTTTTATGCATTTGATGCACAACGTATTTATGCCATATCTTGATTCATTCGTGATTGTTTTTATTGATGATATTCTGGTATATTCCAGGAGTCGGGAAGATCATGAGCAGCACCTGAGGGTAATGCGTCAGACTCTGAGGGAGAAGAGATTATATGCAAAGTTCTCCAAATGTGAGTTCTGGCTGAGTTCTGTGGCATTCCAGGCCACGTGGTGTCGAGTGAGGGCATTCGAGTGGATCCGAGGAAGGTGAAGGTCGTGCAGAGTTGGCCCAGGCCCTCCTTAGCTACTGAGATTCGCAGTTTCCTTGGTTTGGTGGGGTATTACTGTCACTTTGTGAAGGGGTTTTCATCGATTGCGGTCCCTATGACTAGATTGACTCAGAAGGGTTCCCCATTTCAGTGGACAGAGGAGTGTGAGGCGAGCTTCCAAAAGCTCAAGACAGCTTTGACTTCAGCCCCAATCTTGATGTTTCCTACCGGTTCGGGGTCCTATATAGTTTATTATGATGCCTCACGGGTTGGACTTGGAGCGGTATTGATGCAGGACGGTAGGGTGATTGCCTACGCGTCCCGATAGTTGAAGGTGCATGAAAAGAACTACCCTGTCCATGATCTTGAGTTAGCTGCCATTGTTCACGCCTTGAAAATCTGTCGTCATTATTTGTACGGGGTGCCTTGTGAGATCTACACTGACCATCGGAGTTTGCAGCACTTGCTTAAGCAGAAGGACCTGAATATGCGTCAGAGGAGATGGTTAGAGTTGTTAAAGGATTATGATATTACCATTCTTTATCACCCGGGCAAGGCCAATGTGGTTGCCGATGCCCTGAGTCGCCGGGCTAAGAGTTTGGGGAGTTTGGCATATCTACCAGCCTCAGAGAGACCTATGGCGATAGATGTTCAGGCTTTAGCCAGGCAGTTNGTGGTGATGCCAGAGATGTTACCATCGGGGATGATGGGGTGTTGAGGATGCAGGGCCGAATTTGTGTGCCCAATGTCGATGATCTTCGAGAGTTGATTCTAGCAGTGGCCCATAGCTCGCGGTATTCCATCCATCCGGGTGCCGCGAAGATGTATCAGGACTTGAGACAGCACTACTGGTGGAGGCGGATGAAAAAGGATATAGTTGACTACATGTCTAGATGCCTCAACTGCCATAGGTGAAGTATGAGCACCAGCGTCCGGGTGGGTTGCTACAGTAGATTGAGATTCCAAAGTGGAAGTGGGAGCGTATCACCATGGACTTCGTATCTGGACTTCCACGGACCATGAGGAAGTTTGATTCTATTTGGGTCATTGTGGATCGACTGACCAAGTCTGCTCATTTCATACCTGTGTGTATCACTTATTCATCGGAGCGGTTGGCGGAGATCTATATCAGGGAGATCGTCCGGTTGCATGGTATTCCGGTTTCTATCATCTCAGACAGAGGCACTCAGTTTACATCGCAGTTCTGGAGAGTCGTGCAGCAGGAGTTTGGCACTAGAGTGGAGTTGAGCACGTCATTCCACCCCCAGATGGACAGACAGTCCAAGCGCACTATTCAGATTCTGGAGGATATGCTCCGTCCATGCGTGATTGAGTTTGGAGGGTCATGGGACCATTTCCTACCACTGGCGGAGTTTGCTTATAACAACAGCTATCAGTCCAGCATTCAGATGGCGCTGTGTGAGGCCTTATATGGTAGGAAGTGTAGATCTTTGGTGGGTTGGTTCGAGCCAGGTGAGGCCAGGCTATTGGGCACAGAGATGGTTCAGGATGCGATGGAAAAGGTTAAAATGATTCAGGACAGACTCCGTGCAGCCCAGTCCAGACAAAAGAGTTACGCGGATAAGAAGGTTCGTGATGTGGCATATATGGTTGGAGAGCGGGTTCTGCTTTGGGTCTCACCTATGAAGGGCGTCATGAGGTTTGGAAAGAAAGGGAAGCTGAGTCCGAGATTTATTGGGCATTTTGAGATCTTGAGGCGAGTTGGGGAGGTTGCTTATGAGCTTACCTTACCTCCCAGCCTAGCCGGAGTTCATCCGGTATTTCATGTTTCGATGCTTCGGAGATATCACGGTGACCCGTCGCATGTGTTGGACTTCAGTTCAGTCCAGATGGACAAGGATCTATCCTATGTTGAGGAGCCAGTGGCCATTTTGGACAGGCATATCGGAAAGTTGAGGTCAAAGAACATCGCTTTAGTAAAGGTCCAGTGGCGGGGTCAACCGACTGAGGAGGAAACTTGGGAGACCGAGCAGGATATGCGCAGCCAGTACCCTCATGTTTTTGCTACTTCAGGTATATTCTCTATGCTCGTTCGAGGACGAACGAATGTTTAAGTGTAGGAGGATGTAACGACCTGGCCGGTCATTTTTGGAATTTATGCCCCGATTCCCCATTAACTGCTTTCCCTAAGTCCATTTCTGCTATTTTGATTTGTCGGGACGTTCGGTATTAGGATTCGGAGTGTTTTGGGACACTTAGTCCCTAAATCAGAGCTTAAGAGTTGGAAAATGGTCCGTAGTCAGAACAGTGTGAAGACGACCTCAGAATGGAAATCCGATGGTTCCGTTAGCTGTGTTAGGTGATTTCGGGGTTGGGAGTGTGTTCGGAATGTAATTTGGAGGTTCGTAGCTCATTTAGGCTTGAAATGCCGAAGTTTGAATTTTTGAAGTTTCCAATCCGATAGTGAGTTTTTGATCCGAGGGTCGGATTTGAATTTCGGAAGTTGCTATAGCCCCGTCATGTCATTTGGGATGTGTGTGAAAAATTTCATGTCATTCGGATGAGGTTTGGTTAGGTTTTTGATCGAAAGCGTATTTTGGATGAATTTGAAGTTCTTAGGATTGAATCCTTGATTTAATCGGATTGTCGGTGTTGTTTGAGATGTTTTGAGGATTAGTACAAGTTCGAATAAGGTATTAGGTGGTATTGATGCTTTTGGTTGAGGTCCTGGGGGCCTCGGGATGATTTCGGATGGCTAACGGGGTAAATTTCTAAGTTTGGTTGCAGTTGATATTAATTCTTCTGGTATTTCCGCTTCTGCGGCTTGGGAACCGCAGAAGCGGCTTCGTCACCGCATAAGCGGAATTGGCCCCACCCCAGGAGAACCGCAGAAGCGGTCTCCTTTCCGCATAAGCGGAACCGCAAATGCGGTTACTGGTCCGCAGAAGCGGACTTTGGTCTCATTAGTTGAACCGCAAAAGCGGTTGATTCTTCCGCAAAAGCAGGACCGCAGGAGCGGTCCCTGGGACGCAAAAGCGGAAACCACTGTTCTGAAGAGAAGAAAATCCTAGGGTTTATTTCAAAGTTGAAAAAATCAATTGAGAGCTCGGGAGAAGGCGATTTTGAGTGGGTTTTGAAGAGAAGATCATTGGGTAACGTTGCTTTGATCCTTTCTAGTTATATTTCATCATTTCCTAGTTAAATCAACCACTAGAATTCAAATTCAAGGTAAAAAATTGGGAAAAATGGGTGAAACTTCTTAGACTTAATTATGTGATTTTGAGTGGGCATTTGACATCCGATTTGGGAGATTTTTATATGGTTAGACTCGAGAGAGTACGAGGGTTCTGAAAATGTGAAAATTATTCGACTCCGAGACGTTGGCTGGAGGGTCATTTTGGTCATTTTACCTATTTTCGCGCCCTAGCTTTAATTTTAATAGTGGAATCAGTTGTTTACAATATTATTTACGATATGTAATTGTATTGAATAGATTTGGTCCATTTGGAGTCGGATACTCATGGCAAAGGCATCGTTCCTTAGTTGATTTTTTACCGGTTCGAGGTAAGTGGCTTGCCTAACCTTGTGTGGGGGACTTCGTCCCTTAGGATGTGATAATTGGTAATTGAATGCCTTGTACGTGAGGTGACGAGCCCGTACTTGAGCTATTTGTTAAAACCCAAGTTTTTACTTAAAATACTTGAACTGGATTTCCGTCCTATTTGCTTTATCCTACTTGCTATTATAGCATGTGCTAGTATAAGAGACTATGTTTAATTAACCCAAATTGCCTATTTGCTTAAATTTCCTTAATTGTAATTACGTGGAGCATGTTAGGCCAGAAGTATTTGTTGCCTTGTATTGTTGTACTTCAATTTCTGAATATTTCTCTGATTTTTGGTTGCGCATTTACATCGGGACTACGGATGTGGAATTCCGGGAGCTCCCCCCTTTGTTTCTTTACTTTGGGACTACGGGTTCGATTATCCAGAAGTATTTGTTGCCTTGTATCGTTGTGCTTCAATTTCTGAATATTTCTCTGATTTTTGGTTGCGCATTTACATTGGGACTACGGATGTGGAATTCCGGGAGCTCCCCCCTTTGTTTGTTTACTTTGGGACTACGGGTTCGATTAGCCAGAAGTATTTGTTGCCTTGTATCGTTGTACTTCAATTTCTGAATATTTCTCTGATTTTTGGTTGGGCATTTACATTGGGACTACGGATGTGGAATTCCTGGAGCTCCCCCCCTTGTTTGTTTACTTTGGGACTACGGGTTCGATTAGCGGATCACCCTGCACTTTTACTTTGGGACTACGGGTTTGATTCCCGGGAGATCCCCCTGCACTTTTATTTTGGGACTACGGGATGGTATCCCGGGAGATTCCCCAGCACTTTTATTTTGGGACTACGGGACGGTATCCTGGGAGACACCCTGCACACTGGTGATTGGACTACGAGACAGTATCCCGGGAGATCCTTTGATATAGATATGAGAGTTGGACGACGGGACGGTATCCCGAGAGATCCATTGGACAGTTGAGGAAAGGGCTACAGAACGGTATCCTGGGAGACCCTTGTTGACATTTTTGCAATTTAGTTGTGCTTACGCTGTGTTTCTGTTCTGTCTTTATAGTATTATTATTTCGTTGAATTGTCTTATTACACTGCTGTGTTCATTATTTTTGTCAGATTTCAACACTGTTAATTATTTTGCTACTGTATTATTTCTGTCTCAGTAGGGCCCTGACCTTTCCTCGTCACTACCCAACCGAGGTTAGGCTTGGCACTTGCTGAGTACCGTTGTGGTGTACTCACGCCTCTTCTGCGCATATTTTTCATGTGCAGATCCAGGTAGCTCTACGCAGGCGCATTATCAGTAGCTGTAGGGAGCATTTCAGAGACTTGAGGTATATCTGCTGCGTCCGCAGACCGGAGAGTCTCCCTCTCACTCTACCCTTTAGTTAGCTAGATGCTATTCTGTTCTTCCTTGTTATAGACTTTCCGGATGATTAGAGCAGTGTTATGTATTATTCTTAGCCTGTGTTGCTCGTGGGTTTCCGGGTCTTTGGGATAGTTTCAGAATTTAAAGTGTTAAAGTGTATATTCCAGGCGGCAACGGTATACATTACCCACGTACTTAGCTTTTGATTATAAATTTCGTAAATGTTTTTACTTCCGCAATGTGTTAGGCTTACCTAGCCGTGAAGGCTAGGTGCCGTCATGACATGTTCACACTTGGTGAACTAGGGTCGTGACAGTTCGAGGACGAACGGTTGTTTTAGAGGTGGAGAATGCGACGAAAAGACCATGGTATCGGGCTCGTATTTCGGTTATGATGCCCGGTACAAGTCTTATATATTCTTTAAGCACTTTCTGTGAAGTTTGGTCAAAATCGGACGTCGTTTGACGTGTTTCGGACTATGAGTTCCAAGTTTGAAAGTTTATGAAATTTAGAAGAAAAATCATGAGTTTTGAGGCTTGATTCATTGATATTGATGTTGTTTTGGCGATTTGATCGCTCGACTAAGTTCGTAGGATGTTGTTGAGTTAGTGTGTGTGTTTGGTTAGGAGCCCCGAAGACTCGGGGGTGAGTTCAGGGTGGTTTGGACTAGAAAAATGTTGTATAAAATTTGTTGTTGGCAATCAGTGAAATCCTTCATCGTTTTCGCATTATTGCCTTCGCGTTTGCATAGCTTTGCTCCCTTAGACCTTCGCGTTTGCGTTCAAGCCATCGCGATCGCGAAGCTTTGTTGCTTCCTTAAACACGTTCGCGTGTCTCCCCACGCGTTCATGTAGTCCTAGATTCCATACCCCAAATACTTTACGCGTTCGCGTTTCCTGTCGCGAACGCGATATTTACCCAGTTCCTTCTTCTACGCATTCGCGATTAGCACCACGTGAACATGATGCCTTGACCTGTTCACCCTTCGCGAACGCGTCCCTGTTCACGCGAACGCGAAGGGCATTTTTGCCCAGCGAATTTTTAAGTCTTAAAACAGAACAGTAGCGGGACTTAGCCATTATTTCACATGAGCTCTTCACTCCAACACCCTATAGATGAATTTCAAGCTCCTTCTCCTCCATAGCTTGCTAGGTAAGTGTTCTTAACTTCATTTCCTCTTAATTCCTTCAACTAATCACTAATTTCCTAGCCCTAAATCATGAATTCAAAGTAGAAATTGTGGGTATTTGGTAGAGCTAGGGTTTTGGGGATTTTGGGTGATTCAACCTCGATTTGGGGTCGAATCTTAAAACAAATTATATATTTGAACTCGTGGGGTTATGGGTGACTAGGTTTTGGTCCGAGCCTCGTGTTTGGACCATGTGGGCTCGGTGTCGAATTTTGGTATTTTTGGAAGAATGCTAGAAAACTCATTTCTAGGCTATGAGATTATGTGTTGAGCCTTTATTGATGCTATTGAATTAATTATGCCTAGATACCATTGTTTCGGAGTCGGATTGTATAGGAAAGGCGGTATTGGAGAGTTGATTGCTATTCTTTGGACCGAGGTAAGTATTTGATCTAACTTTGGCTTAAGGGAATATGATTAGAGTATTATTTATTGTTAATTGCTAAATGATCGAGTACGATGTATAGGCATGGTGACGGGTATCTATACACCGGTGTCTAACATGACCGTGGGTCTTTTGTTGGTACATGTTTTGGTATACTTTGGGACTCTACCATGTTAATCAATGATTTTCTACATAATGTGAGAAGTTTGAAGACTATTTATGAATTATAAATTCTTTGGAGCGTTGGCTCAAACGATAAAATACTGTTGAGTAAGAAATGAAAGAATTGGAAAGAGATGTGATTATCTCCCTTGCCGGGATGTGTAAGTGATTGTTATTGCTCCCTTGCCAGGATTTGGATGTTTAGTTGTGTACTTCCCTTGCTGGGACATTTCTTGTTATTATTTGTTTTCCCTCGCTCGTTTGGTTGTGATTGCTGTTTGGGTGAGGAAAAGTGATTATGCACGAAGGTCATTCCGTGCTAATGTTGATTATATTATGCGCGAAGGGTCATTCCGTGCCATTGTTTGATTATATTCGCACGAAGGGACATTCCATATTATTGTTGATTATATTATGCACGAAGGGTCATTCTGTGCCATTGATGATTATATTGCACGAAGGGTCATTCCATGCCATTGTTGTGAGAGTTATGTGTGGAAAAGCACGAAGGGTGATGCCGTGCATTTTTATTTGATTGCTTTGGGTGAGGACGAGAGTAAAAGCACGAAGGTTGATGCCGTGCAACTGTTGGATTTCTCATCTCTGTTAATTATTGTTGTGCCCTATTTCTTATTTAAGTTGATGACTTTTATATCCGGATTGTACTCCCCCATAGTATGTTTCCCCTCCCTTTAAACTGTTTAGTTTTGGTATTCTTTCCTTTTATTGACCATATATATATAGAACTGTACAGGTTAATTTGGTAGTCTTGTCTAGCCTCGTCACTACTTCGCCGGGGTTAGGCCAGGAATTTACCAGCACATGGGGTCGGTTGTGCTGATGCTACACTCTGTACATATTTTTGCACAGATCCAGGAGCAGCTTTTGGACAGCAGTAGTGGGATTACCCGGGAGCTGTCTTCAGTCCAGGAACTCACGAGGTAGCCTAGCTAGCGTTTGCAGGCCGAAGTCCCTTCTATGTTTTAGTTTGTTTTCTTTGTTTTGAGACAAACAGTGTGTAATATTATTTCAGGCTTGTTTTTAGTACTCTATAGCAGTCCGTGAGCTAGTGACACCAGACTCTTGGTAGTGATGTGTTTCAACTTCCGCAGTTGATTTCAGTTTTATAAGCTTAAAGTCTTCCGCTTTTATTTAATTATTTTCTGTATATTTATATTGTTGAGAAATTATCAGATAAAGTTTAAAGTTTGGCTGGCCTAGCACCGTTATCAGGCGCCATCACGACTCCCGATGGTGAAAAATCCGAGTCGTGACAATAGCTTATATATATATATATATATATATATATATATATATATATATATATATATATACGTACGTTATACTATGCACTGAGTATAAGTGTATTCGGTAATACTATATCGAAAATAGTGTAAGTGTGTGTATATATATATAAAACATATATACTTACACTATACTATGCAGTGAGTATAAGTGTATTAGGTAATATTGTATCGAAAATAGCTTATATATATAATATATATACTTACGCTATACTATGCACTAAGTATAAGTGTATTAGGTAATACTGTATCGAATA
>MU690582.1:31215-44452 GCA_026770625.1 Nicotiana glauca
CAATCTAGGTCACAAGTTACACATATATCTTAGAATTGAAATTAACAATTTCTATCCGAGCTTATTTGGGTTATTGAGCACCTCCCCTTACTTCTACCCATTTCCATTTTACTAATCTTTAGGTATAAAGAATATGCATGAGTGTTTTGACTTCCATTTTCAAGAATTAATGCATAAAAATCCCTCTTTCTATTAGAATCTAAAAATCAAGGAAAAAAGGGCTAGGGATTTTTACCTGTAGAAATGGAGATAATGACACTCGCTTTAGAATTTTTTGGACCAAGCAATTTGAAGAACAATTTTTGAAGAAGATGAACTTTTCCCTCAAGAATCTCTCCTCCCTCTCTCTTATTTTGTTCAGAGAATGTGTAAAAATGAGGGGTTAGGGCATTATATTAGAAAGGGGGTCGGGTTTTAAAATTAGAAAAATAGAAGCCCGGGTGAGATCTACGGTCGCATTTGCGATCGCAGAGTAAACATGCGGTCTGCATAATGGACCGCAGAATTGCTCCTCGAAAACCAAATGTTCTGACACAATCTGTAACAAGAATGCGGTCCGCATTCGTGTTCTGCGGTTGCATAATACGCCGCAGGATTGATCGCATTTTAACTTCAATTTTTGACAAATCTTCTGTTACACTCTGCGGTAGGAATGCGGTCCGCATTTCGATTCTGCGATAGCAGAATGGGCCACATTGTTGACATCATCTTAGACCAATTTTTTGCTTCACTCTACGGTAGGAATGCGGTCCGCAAAGCTGATCTGCGACCGCATTCTTGACCGCAGAATTGACAATTTTATGGAAAAAATTATTCTTTCTGGAAGAATTCTACACATTCCTAACACAATATTCGGACCTTGACACTATGAGCTACTAGGTTTTAAGCACAAAATTTTATGGGGCCTTACAGTTGTGGATTTTATTCTCTTCTTGTTTCTCTCTCGTTTTTCTTTGTTTTTCCGCTCTCTTTTTTTCATTGTATTTTCTCTTTTCATATGGCTATGGTCGGATCCTATGGAGATTTCCTACGCATCATGACACCGCATGAATCAGACCAAGCGTAGTTCTTATCAATAAGTGTAAAATTAAATGCAAGAATTAAAGAACAATTTTTGGGAAGTTTTCGAATTTTCATTAATGACAACTGTGATTACAAAACTACCAGACTATTTGTTTTTCATTTCCAAAAAAAAAGGAAAGTACAAAACAGACTTAAAAACAAAGTACAGACTCGACTTAACCTAGGATTACATCAAAGCTTCAAACCCTGGGACTCGCGGGGCATCATTCGGCATCGCCGCGGGCCTGCGTGCAAGACTCCTTTGCAATTGCTCCAAATTCTTCAAGACCTGTCAAACAAATATCATTACTGACGCAAAGAAAGTGGTACGACCCATCCGTTCACCGTCATGGCATCTCTTGACGATATAGTGTGCAATGCTTCGGATCCTTTCCCTGATTTGGCCCTTTTCTTGGAAAAGTCGGCTTATCTGTTGGGTACGGGCTTCTATTACCTGGGAATCCTGGAGGTGAAGGTCTTGTAGCAATTTTATTTCCCTTTGCATCTCGGCGATCAACTCATAACAACGGCCCCTCTCGGCCTGAAATTCTTTATCTCGCCGGGCCACTTTTTCCTCCAGAGTACTCGTTTTTCTCCTCAAGTTGGCGATGGTTCCCTCGTAATCTCTTTTCAATTGTTGTACGAACTGGGCTCTTTCCGCAGTCTTCTTGGCCCACTGTTCCCGAAGCCTTGCCATGTTTCCCTCGGACTTTTCTAATTCTTCTTGGCAGTCCGAGATTTGTCTCCTTAACCTTTTGATCAAACTTTCATCATATAGACTTCTTTCTTGGTTCCTGGCATCTATTTTCATTTTCTTAATTTGGGATTTGAGTGCTTCGTTCTCCTGAGCTAATTTCTTTTTATCACCCTCATCGGCTGCAGCCTGTACACTCTTGTCAAATTGGAGATCCCGGACCTGTTGCTCCAACTCTCATATTCTAGCTCGTTACTCATTTTCCTTTGCTTGCCAATCCCATTGAAACTGGAACCCATCGGTAAATTGCTTCAGTACGGCTTTTTAGCGGGTCTCTCTGGGATTTGGAATCTTTTGCCAAACCATGTCAGATACGTGGGATCTACCTCGCCTTTAGCTTGGTCCAGTATTATGGTTTTAGGCTCGAGAAACCGGCACTCATTCCATATCTTTCAGATTCTGCCTTCAGGAAATGCAGCCTTCGGGCCTAACTCAATGACTTGCTCACTCAGGTCTTCATCATTGTGCACTGTCTGGAATCTCCCAACTTGTCGCAAAACCCGGTAAGGAGCGTAAGGCTGTATGCTTTGGATACCCATCAAAAGAATATAGGGGACCTCCGCTGATGTGTAGACAGCTTCAGTAGCGGGAAGCCACCCATAAGCCCACTCAATCTTATCAGCGGTCAATGATCTCAAGCACAACGACCAGGCTTCAACACCCTCGGGAAATTCAATGCCTGTGACCCGGGTTTCAAATTAACTGATACAACAAAGCCCGGTTAACCCGAAATTCATATACCCTGTACGGTGACATAGATGCTCCCGAATCCACATTTGTAGTAAGAGATTACATCCCTGAAAGAATTTCTCGCCCTCTCGGCATTTGGTTAAAGCTCGATACATCTCTGCTACGATCAAATGAACCAGCATGCTAGTAGGTTTCTTTGTAGCCACATCCAACATCCCTACTAACCCGAGGTCTATGTGACCGTCTTTCCTTGGGCAAACCACAATTCCTAAAAAAGCCACCATGAATGCTAACCCCCGCCAGGCTTCCCATTTGTCTTTGTTTCCAGCGTGAGTCAGGCCGGTGTTGGGCTCTTCAAAGCCTTTTGGGTTTCCATACCGATAATAGAGGAAGTGCAAAGTGAAACACACTTCTGCTAGATAAAGGTCTTGGATATCCCGACTGATGTTCAACAAATCTAAGAATCTGTGGAGGGTGACCGGTCTTGGTGCTAAGGAATATCTACTTCGCAGGTTCCCGTTGAGGCTTGCATACCCTGCCATCTCTTCTAATGTCTGTGTGAGTTCAAAATTTGAGAATCGGAAGACATTACGTGTTGGGTACCAAAACGGTATCAATGCTTCAATAATATCCTTTCTCGGCTTTATGCTCATGAGTCCAACAAGGCTGCCCAAAATTTTGACCACCGTTTCTTTACTTCCAGTTCCTAGGTTGTTCCACCACATATGGAGCTTTAGGGGTATCTCGCTCAGGACTGAGAAGGTTTCGATGTTGTTTGAATTCATCCCGCACATTTATTTAGAGGGAATTTAATGACTAAAGGGAAAAGTGGCTATTTTTCGCAAAATTTTTATTTAGGAAATTAAAAAAGAATATTTTGCTTAAGAACAATAAAGATTTGGTTTTGCGGATATGGCCTTTCAGCACTTCCGGGGGGAGGTTTTAAGGCTACGCACGCAAACCGTTTCAAAATGACTCAGGGTGGCTGTTCTTGCAAAACAGCATTTCCGGCGTCCTTTTAAGGGACATTCGGCTTATTTTAAACAAGAATGGCGTCACCCGACTTATTGGACAAAAAATAAAATTTTGGTATTTTTGGCTATTTTTGCAAAAGGGCTGGTTGGACCCGATGAGGGTTGCCTACGTATCTCACACCCGGTGAGAATCAAACCAGCGAAGTTCGGGCCGACCGGCCAAAATCAAAACTATTTTGAACAACGATTTTCTTTTTATTTTTCAAATATTTTTCTTTACCTTCTTTTCCATTTTTCAAAAATCCGCTATTTTTCACAATTTTCACTCATTATATACAAGCCGGTCAACATGCAAAGCCGAGCAAATAAAAGCGCAAGTAGCACGTAAGATGCATCAGGATGGTCATTTCAATTCAGGTCACCTGTCCTAGACGGACCATGCCCCTGTGTTGATTCCCCTAAGTCAAATGCACATGATGCAAACAAGTGTTCATACTAGGGGTCCGGCATGAGGTTTTGTTCTTCTAGGTTTAAACCTTAGGTTTATCGGTCTAGACCTGGCTTACCCAAGCGGACAACTCGGGACAAGGAGGAGGCAACGTACCGGGGATACAGAAGCTCCACCGGCTTAGCAACTTATCCAAACCTCGTTCTAAATGGGAAAAGACTCTAAACAGAAGAGAAGATACACGAAGTGCACCCTTCTCCATGATGTAGAAGACTCAGAGAGAGGAAGGGATTCGTAACAATTTTTACACAATTCAATAAATATCAAAGCGGTAAAACATTTAGCACATATAACATGGAACATATAGGAAAATCAGATAAAGCCAAATATAATAATTATACTAAGCTCGAATTCTGAACCCTGAACAAAACGTTCTGGGTCCTTTTCCCCAGCAGAGTCGCCAGAGCTGTCACACCTCCTTTTTCACTTACTACACCCCGTGAAGGGTATAATAAAAGAAGTTTTTCCAATTAAAGGACAATCGAAATGGGATTCGTTTTATTAAAGATTCAGAGTCGCCACTTGGGAGATTTATGGCGTCCCAAGTCACCAGTTTGAATCCCGAATCGAGGAAGGGGTTTGACTCTGTATTACAGTCACGAACCAGAAACCTGAGTAAGGAATTCTGTTAACCCGGGAGAAGGGGTTAGGCACTCCCGAGCTCCGTGGTTCTAGCACGGTCGCTCAACTGCTATATTTGGCTGAAATCTGATTTTAATACATGTTAAAACCTATAGTGCAATTTTTTTTTAAAAACTTACTGCTTTTAATTAAATTTTTAAGAAATTGAACGTCGTTTAAAACATGTGTTTGGATCACGTCACATAAAATGCACCCGGATCCTCGATACATTTTATTCAATGTTTTGGGATTTGGATTTGGGTCACATGAAATGCGCACCCGAATTTAGGAAGGTAAAATTATTAAAGAATGCGCCTAAAGCGACTAACGTGTTATTAACTTTGCGGGAGGCCATGAAAATTCGCTAAATGGCACGTCCCGAATTCTAAGCATTTTTATATAGATAATTGGCGAGGGCCCCGTATTTATGGTTTTTATTTGGCGAGGCTCATCTCGATTTTATTAAAGACCAACCTAACGCAACTACGATTTTCTATTTAATATTTGTCTCTAAAAGGGATAATCAATTTACAATTATAAATTCAAGCCTCATATTCAAGTCTGAATTCAAATAAAAGGGAGGACCCTTTTAATTTGAACCCGCCACCTAATTTGAAACCCGAATTTACATTTGTGAATTAATCCTCATACTCCTGTGTAATCTTGATGACTTTTGACAATTTTTGGGCCTTAAATGTTTGGCCTACGAAGAGGGAAAAGAACATTTTCGCTTTATAATACTGCCGTAGTGCTACTGGGCCTCAGCGTGAGCCCAGGAACGAGATGGCCAGCTTGCACTAACGAATTGTTACAAGCATGAAGTCTGGGCCGCCTGTGAAGGACATTGGAGCCCAAACTACCTGATAGTAGACTGTTGAGCCTTCAATTGTTAAATCCTACCAAGTTTAATTCAAATTGAACATATGCATACACTGAGATGCTCCAAATTATTTACCATGCATTCAATGATTATGAAGAAGAACAGCATCACATCATTTGTACTAATGCAGCATGGATTGTTCGAATTTCAGGCACAACTTAGGTTACCTTATTTGCTTACCTATTAGTGAGTTCTTAATTACTATTATACAGGAAAATCAAATGGAAAGCGTGGTTGGATTTAAGCGACAGTAATTACTAACTCAGACTGACACTTATTAAACCAACATTTAACAGGGAGTCATGCATTTAGAAATGGTTTACTAAAGACTATTGGAACTGATTATGGCCCAACGTCGATTGATTATTGAATCAATGTCCAATTGTAAAACCATTTGAGCAGTCCAAATAGTCCCAAATTATACATATTAACAAATTCTAGAGAACCAGATATATACAAATTAAAATATACTTAAGTAAATACAGGCTATCCATTATTTATTTAAACATGGTAAATCAAATACACATCTCCCAGGAAACAAGCGATTATGTATCACATTTCAAAACTCCTTTTCACAGCTTCATCAAAATAGAATTCGAATGTGTACCTGGGATTAAAATGCAAAAAATGTAGAAGAAAGGGAGGTCAGTGAAGTACTGAGGAACGGCAGCAACTCAAGAGTGATTTCAGCAAAAACCAACAGTGAATCAACAACAAAACAACTTCAGCACAGAAGTAGACCAATGATCCAAGTATCAAATGGAATTCAGAGATTTGAGCACAACAGCACCAAAATATACCCAAAACTGACTTGATTGGACTCCACACCCACTCGAAATCAGTACAGGACTACTTTTGGACTTTAACTATCAGAAATTGAGCTAAGCAATGTAGACTAACCACTAAACTTGAACTCAACCTAAGAAATTGACTAAGCAGTATATTTTTTTGGATTTTCTATGATTTTTTATTATTATTGGCTTTTGAAATTTGAATTTTCTATTTTCATATCTAGAGAGCTGAAGAGTACTTTTGGTGGGAGATTGGATGGCTGAAAAAACTCCTCGTTCAAGGCATCAGTGATGCCCTTTTTATAGGCACAAAGAGGGCAACCCTGAAAATCTCTATTTACCCTCTTGGTCCTTCTTTTTTTATTCAGTTTAATTCTCTAGTTCTTAACTTGCTGCCCAAGTAACTACCACCAAAATTATTAAAACTTACACTAAAGCCCCATTTGGAATGTCCTGGAAGGTTCTACCTTCATCTATCATATTCCTACACAATTTTAAAGACCTATACTACCCTTACTTGAGTTATACAATTACCATGTCTTAACAAACTGAGCCATTTCCAATGCCTAAACTACCCTTTAATAATCCTAAATTTACTAAGGTTTTTCAGGTCATGGTCTGGGCCACGTGACCCAGTTCAAATGGGCATACTGCTTTCAAAACAGAACCCAAATCCTTTGTTCATTAATCTGAATTCCCAATTAAAGGCAAGTAAATCAGACTAAGGAAGACTAGCTGAACTAACCTAACGCTAATTAAGTAAGATCGTAAACTAATTTTATTAATGATCTAGTAAGCAAACAATTCATGACAAACAATTATCAATGAAAATCACACAACAACAGCAGGTGATGCAAGTAATCATGAACCATGTGATTATAACAAAATCCGAAACCTATAAGTAGTAACACAAAGCAAATAAGAAAAATAAAGGAAAACCTACTAATTTTAGGCTTGAACGTAATGAACAACTATATTTGACTGTGCAATTACACTGATAATGGCATAGTCACACACACATGAACTCAAAATGATTCCGAATCTAAAGCGACACAAACAATAAAAAACTCAGAAGAACAACTTCATTAAATGAATAAAATGAAATACCTCAAAGCGGGCCTGAATCAAATCTCGAGTCATGCCAGACTGCTTCCAACTTTCGACTGAAACAGCTCTTAATCGTGTATTTTCAAGTGGAAACACACGATTAAGGACCTTTTACGAACTTAAGGGTTTTCTTTAAATCCAGATTCGAAGGGACCAAGGACGATTTGAGGAAGAGGGATGATGGATTTGAGGAGAAGGAGGTTTAATGGTTTGTTGGTGTCAATTTCAGGTTGATTGGAGCCGTGCCGCCACCGGAGAAAACGAGGGCGGCGGCTAGGGTTTTGGAGATTTGAGAGGTTCTATTGTGGTTTGAGAGGAATTAGTCATGGATTCATGTTGAGGGGGTTAAGACGGTGTGAGGCTGTGAATTTGAGCGACTTTGAAGAATTGCCGCCGGCGGAGGCGATTTTCGGCCGGCGGCTTATGGCGGAGGACGGCGGAGAGGGGAAAGGGTTCTTTAGTGTTCTGGAGAGACGAAAGGAAGGTGGGTAGGCATTAGGACACTGATATATTAAATGAACTTCAGTTCCTGACCGTAGGATCAAAGATCCTCGACAGCCAGGATAAAATGCCCTTGAAACGACATTGTTTCATTACCAGGAGGACTGGACCGGGTTCTGGGGGGGTTTGGGCCTGGACTAGGGATGATTTCATTTGGGCTGGGGAAGAGATTAGCCCAAATTTGGTCTCTTACAAGACCACTTTTTTGAATTTGTTTTCACTTTTTTATTATTTCAAATTGATTTCTTTTCTCTTTTTCCTATTTTTTTATATTTTGATTTTGTTAAAAATGACAAAGAATAAAAGCAAAGATCCAATTGACTCTAATATGCTATTTATTTAATTTTCAAAATCAACTAATTCCTAATTTTAAACTAAAATTCTAAGACAAATTCTACATATTAAAAAATAAAAATGCAAATAACCATTTTTCATTTCCTTTATATGTAAACAATTTTAACTACTAACTAACACTAAAAATATGAAATTAAATCCCAAACAGATGCCAAATATATTTTTGTATTTTTTATTAAAATGCACAAATAAAATACAAACAATTAACAGAAAATAATACAAAAATTCGCAAAAATTGTAAAATAATAAAGAAATTATTTTGTTTTAATTTTGGGAACAATTTGCTTAGGGCAAAAATCACGTGCTCACACAGAGTATTTATATTTGGGACTACGGATCGGGATTCCGATAGATCCCTGCGCATTGATAGTTGGACTACGGGGCGGGATCTCGGAATATCCTTCGAATATATATGATGGACTACGAGACGGTATCCCAGGAGATCCACTAGAAAGTTGTAATTGGGACTACAGGACGATATCCTGGAAGGTACCCCGGTTATTATCTCTGTGTTGAGGTGTACTTCCTTTCCATGATTATTTTGCCTTTGTTCTAGTTGTTGTTGTTCTTTATATTCTATGTTACTTCTTACTGTTGCACTTAATTATATTGTCTTATTCTATACTGTTATACCATGTATTTGTTTAAACCCAGTAGGGCCCTGATCTTCCTCGTCACTACCCGACTGAGGTTAGGCTTGGCACTTACTGAGTACCGCTGTGGTGTACTTATGCCCTTTCTGCGCATGTTTTTCATGTGTAGATCCAGGAACTTCCACTCTCTCTTATCATCCTTGAGGCGAGGCGCTTCTGTAGAGACTTCGAGGTATATCTGCAGCGTCCGCAGACCGAGGAGTCCCTTTCTCTTTCTGTAATAGTATAACCCTTCAGTATTTTCCTTTTTATTAGACAAATTCTGGAGTTAGAGCCTCTTGTTTATCTCTTAACTTGTGATTCATAGGGTTCCAGATTTGGAGAAGTGTTAGGTTGAGATTTCTTGTACTGTTATACGCCCGACGACATATTAAACCTTACTTCATCTTGTTATTTCGGGTTTTATATTATTTTCTTCTGCAACTTTCTTCTTTTTCATAATTGTTAGGCTTACCTAGTCGTAGAGACTAGGTGCCGTAACGATAATTCATGGAGGGCGAACTAGGGCCATGATGAGATCACCAAATAGCTTGTACGAGAATCCTAGCGCTCTGAATCATCAACCTGTAAATCATTACCTGCATCGTGAGATGCAGGCCACAGGCAAAAAGGACGTTAGTACATTTGAATTGCACTGGTATGTAAAGCAACTGAAAGAAAGAATTAGAAATGCCGAAATTGAAACTAAGCTAATAACTGAGAATTGATAATTGATAACTGAAATGATAATTATCGAAACAGAGAAATGATAACTGATAACTGATAACTGATAATCGAACTGATAACTAGTAACTGAAATGATAACTGATAGTTGAAATGATAACTTATAATTGAACTAAACAAAGGAAGTAAGGATATGAATACTCCCTCTTTTGAATAATGAACAACCTGTTTATCTGAATAAGATACGGCCTCGGGCCCAATATATATGTGCACAAGCTACGGCCTCAAGCCCACGTATACGTATACGTATACATAACTACGGTCCCAGGCCTAAAAATACATAAAGCATAAACTACGGCCTTAAGCCCAAACATGCATAAAGCATAAATTACGGCCCTAGGCCCAATATGCATAAAGCATATAAACTACGGACTCAAGCCCAAATACATGTGTTTAACATTCAGGAATTGATAATCAAACTGCAATACATGATAGTGAAATATAGAATCACATTGAGTTACATGATACTGGAATACTGGATCACACTGAGTTACATAATGCTAGAATACTGAATAGGACTAGACTAAGACATGTATTCTTGAACTGATTATGAATACTAAAACTTCAACTATTTATGGCATACTAAGTAATATATACTAAGACTCGGAGGCATCAAACCCAAGTTTATGGCACACTAAGTAATATATAATAAGACTCGGAGGCATCAAAGTATTATCATCTCCCCCTTGATTAAAAGCCATCATCTTATGCCTGTGAATCCCCCTTTTTATCTACAGCAAGTAGGGATTATCAAACTATTTCACCTTCACTTCGGCTACTAAGAAGGAACAAGTCATATTTTAGACAACAACTTCACTATCTTTGGAGTACGCAAATTGAACTCATAGCTGGGCTAAGCGGTAAACTTCTTTCACCAGAGTTCTCTTATCTACCTCAATCATGAGTTATACTTATCATACTTGATTATCTTCTTAAGCACTTCTTGAAAACGCTTATAGAATTGTTGCGAGTTAAGTCTATACTCTGAAATTAGAGTCTCATGCGATGGCACTACCCTCGTGATACATACATGGGCATGATTTTTATAGTTCTCTTTTTTTTATATCCCATGCTAACTATGCGGGTTTCAAATCTCCAACTGAACTTACTGCCGATTTTCATATCTCCCCCTTAGACCAATGGTCTTATACTTGCGAATCCTTCTTTTTTTTTGTTGGGATCCAAATAACTTTTCTTATCCTTAAAATTCTTTACACTTTATGTCAATGACTTACTTCTGAGCAATTCTTCTTACTAGGAAAAACCCAAATTATTCACTTAACAGAAAGCTAGTGTATTCATAACTATCATATTTCGATATTTCTTAAAGGCTATTCTTCTGTAGTTTTCTCTCTCACTACCTAGCTGATTTTCTTCCCCCACTGTCACTGTGCTTCAGGTTTAACTTAAACTCCTAAAGTTCTAACAAGCGTTCGGTATTCCAAACCGTCATCCACTCACTAGAGTTAACCTGGCTAAGTAATTCAATTTGTACCTCTACTAGCTCTGTTGAAAGTGCTAATTCATTGTATCTACTCAAACATACTCACTATTTTGTTACTAACCACCTGCTAGCGTCATGTGTTCAGGTTCTTCTTGGAATAACTAAAGTGAAGCATAAGGTTATTTCTAACTTCCCTCATCATCCGACCTTATTGTGAGGTCGTATACTATCATTTTGTTAACTATGTACATATATCACACTTAGGGAAAGTTCATATATCTTAAACAAAATTGGAATATATAACCCCCAACTTTCTATATACTTCAAAATCACTTTAGACTATAAATCTTCAGCCTAAACACATATTCACATCATTTGAAAGGGAACTGCCATACCTTTTATCTCACAATAATAGCCACTTCTTATAGTAACTTACTAATGTGGTACTTCTAGTCCTGGTTTGAATAAATCTTAACAACTTAAAATCATTCCTTAAAATTCACTATTGGATGATCTTGGTTCTCATTGCATACATCATATCTTCTAGTCATTTGCATAAGTTCTTCGAAAAATACATCTCTAATAATAACAATCGCTTTTGACACCTAGGTATTTCACCCTTAGGGTCTTTTCTATCCAAACTATAGTGACCAATGTTAGGGTCTGACATCTATACTATCATCATTCAACTTGTGGCTCCATTTCCAAGAATTAAATAAAGTTGTTTTAGGAGGTAAAACACACACGAATACACTACCATGTACAAACTTATCCTTCAAAGTATACCATCATTTGATAAATCACTTCCTGCAACATCCGGTGAGTCTTGGTCTTAATCCAAACCTAAAATATGTGAATGTTTTGCTATAATCACTTTTACTTATAATTTCTTTTAGAACCCATATGCATAACTATATACTCACAAGTCACCAGAAATTTTGATACACTAAAAATTGGAGATCTAGTAACTGAATAACAAATAACTGGCTTACTGAATAACCATAAACATGCTAACTGAAAGACTGTATAACTGGTAACTTAGTAAAACTAATGACCATAAAACGTAATAACTACTTTTGTACTTTCTGATAAGCTTATGCTCTAATCTATACTACTGTCCATTGCATCTCAATTTTTAACATCCTCTCAAGTCTCATATTACCAACCTGTACTCCATAATTATACCCAATGGGCAATTATCCTCTGTAGGACCTTAGGTTTCTTCCGCACTTCGCTTAGGCATCCAATACGTTTGGAATAGGAAGAGAAGGTTAACTATTGATCTAAGCTTCATGGCACGATCTAAAGTAGAAAGAAATGAGACAATCCTGAATGTCTTGGAACTTAACCCTTTATATGAGTGGCCAGCACACACATATAAAGGAAACTCCACTAGACACGGCTTCATCTCCATAAGACACTTGAACCTAGTGCTCTAATACCAAGCTTTGTCACACCCCGAACCTGGGCCTGGATGTAACACGACACTCGGTGCCTGACTACATGTGACCGAGCGAACCAACTGGCTTGCTGAATCAACATGTGATATCATAACATACTAAATGCGGAAGATGAACTAACACATGCTGATATACTGAAAGTCTAGATCATATAAATCAAATTTCGAAAATACTAATACGATTCAGGAACATATTTATAGCCAACATAGATTAATATGAAAAGCCTGAGACTTTGTCTAACTGTTACTCTAGTCTATGAAGCCTCTAATAAAGTACTGAAAACACTGACTGTCTGAAAATACCGATTGTAAGGTAATGATAATGCCCCGAAAGAACTAGAGATCACCAAATAGCTGGTATGAGAATCCTAGTGCTCAAAATCATCAACCTGCAAATCATTACCTACATCGTGAGATGTAGGCCCCGAGCAAAAGGGACGTGTCACGACCCAATTCCCAAACCCGGTCGTGATGGCGCCTCTCGTGAAGACAAGGCCAGCCAGACCATCTCAGAACACCACTTAAAGCAGTTAATCTGTTATATAGCAGTTCGAATATGAAATTATCATACTAATCAATATGAATACAGCTCAATACAGCCCTACCGGGGTGTCACAAGTCACGAGCATCTAGGAGGATCCTTATTACAATTTAAAATATATAATACATAGAGTAAAATCTGGAAAACAAAAGGAGAAGAATCTCGGTGCCGCGAA
>MU690582.1:53384-65581 GCA_026770625.1 Nicotiana glauca
CTTCACACATCACACACGAGGCCTGAAAGCCTCCTCACATAACACTCGAGGCCTGAAAGCCTCCTCACATCACTCAACATATCCTCACAGATGGCCCTCGGCCTCAATCAGTCCAGAAAATAGTCATAAGCCTCTTGGGCTTCAGTAAAACATTAATGCTCAGCTCATTGACATTTTAAATATCATTTGAATCTCGAGTTGAGTATAAACGTAGCTGAGTTCACAAAATAATATAATTCAATTGGACTGAATTCAATAATATTTCAATTCGTGAGGAAAAATAGTGATATAAATTCACAAAAGATTTCAAATAATTGGCACAAGGCCCAAGTTTGGCAATAAGCCCAAATCATGACAACAATCAATAATTCATTATCAAATACGCGGTAAAATCAACAACCGGGACGGACCAAGTCACACTCCCCAACGGTGCTCTACCCCACGCTCATACCTGGCGTGCAAGTCACCACAATATAGCACTATGATGTGCAAGTCCGGGGTTTCAAACCCTCAGGACATCATTTACAAGTATTACCTACCTCGAACCGGCGAAATCCCAAGCCTGCGATGCCTTTTCCCCTCTAACCGGCCTCCACGCGCGTCAAATCTAACCAAAGTCAGTCCAAATATATCACAATATGCCAATGGGACATAATCTAATCGAAAGAACTCAAAAAATACTTAAAATCACGAAATTGGCAAAACCCGAGCCCCGGGCCCACTTCTCGAAAAATTACGAAATTTACATTTCCAAAATCCTTGTCTCGCCACGAGTCCTTACATACCAAGAACTCCCAAATCGGACCGCAAATGGCCCCTCAAATCCCAAATTTAAAGTTTTTGCTCCAAGCCCTAATTTCTTAGAATTTTGCTATGTTTTCATGAATTTCAAGGATGATTCTTCAACAAAATCATGTATTTAACTCATAAACTTACCTCCAACGATTTCCAGTCGAAACCTTCTTACTTCCAGTCCAAAAGCTCCCAAGATGTTTAAAAATGGAGGAAGAAACGAGTTGGGGCGCTGGGGAAATGTGTTTAAAGCATTCTATCCAGGCCTAAAAATCCTTCATCGCGTTCGCGGCCTTAGTCACGCGAATGCGAAGGCCAAAATTCTCTGGGCTCAAATTTACTCTACGCGAACGCGTAGAATTCCTCGCGAATGCGACGCGTCTTATCCCGCTACTACGCGAACGCGACCTTCCCACCGCGAACGCGATGGACAGAATTCCAAAGCTTCGCGAACGCGTCATCACCTTCGCGAACGCGAAGGCTGATTTTTCCAGGCCTCCAAATTCCTCTACACGAACGCGAACTTGCTCCGCGAATGCGATGACCAATCACTTCATGCCTATGCGAACGCGGCCAAGACCACGCAAACGCGATGGCTTAATTCTTACTGCACAGATTCTGCAATTTCTGCAGAATTTCTCAAGTCCAAACTTCCCAGAAAATCATCCGAAATCACCCCGAGGCCCTCGGGACCTCAACCAAAAATACCAACCTACTCCAAAACATCATACGAACTCGTTCCAATCATCAAAACACGTCAAACAACGCTAAAACCATTAATACACATCGGATTCAAGCCTAAATTTCTCAACTTCTTCCAAAACTCACATTCGATCCAAAACCCAACCAAACGACGTCCGAATGACCTAAAAATTTGCAGACAAGTCCAAAATCACCTAACAAAACTAGTCTAATTTTTTTTCTCGGTTTGACTCGAATTATCGATTTGGTGTGATTTGTCGGTTTTCTTTGTACACCTCTAGTGTTAAGTGTTAACTATTGAACATTTGACGTTAAAAAGAAATTATTCTTACAAAATATCCAACTAATCAGTCAGTCCACAAAACCAAGTGTGTAAACTTCACTTGCATATAATCATGTGACGACCCAACCAAGAAAACAAAGACATTTCAGCAACAACAAAAATGGAAAAAAATAAAGAAGAAATTAAACATTAAAAAAGGAGATACAAATTGCAGTTAAAAATGTTTACACATGCACGCACAATCTTTAAGCATGAAATTTCGAACGAAATATTATCACATTGAGTTTGTAAAAAAGTGTAATAAAGGGAGAGGCGGAGAAACAATCGCCACCACAAGGAGCCCAAATTCGAGAAAAGGAATTGAACACCCTGATATCAAGCGGTGGACTGATAGTAAGTGCTAGAAATGAAAATTGCTACTCATAAAATGGAAGTGAAGACAAGCAAGTAGACGGAAAACAGACTGAAGTTCATTGATCGAAAGGGAAAGGGAGCGAAATGGGTGCAGGGGTAATTTCTAGCCCTAGCAATAACAGGAATCAATTAATGGAAATTGGGAAAAATGCTGGCAACAAACCACAAAAGGAAGGATTAAGTGTTTCAGTACAAACAAGCACAAATCCTAAATGAGGTATGCATGGTTTGGAGATAGGTCAAGCGGAGAACAAAGGAATTGAACGTACAAGGTGTGATGAAGCTAAAGCAACTGATGCAAAAACCACTACTGGATCCAAATCCTGGGAAAACCTAGTAGCAGGGAATACCTATGCGGCTAGGGGAATGGGACTCGCCTATGTGCCTCTAATGATACAAAATGGGGAGAAAATAGTTGAATTGCAGCAAGAGGAAGTTGAGAAGGAAACAGAGAAGTGGAGGAAGGCAATAATCATGTATGTAGTCAGAGATACACCTAACATTGGAGCTGTGGAAAGGTTCATTGCATTTCAATGAAATTTTGTAACAAAACCAAAGGTATACTACCATAACGAAGGTTTCTTTGTTGTTAAATTCAGCAGTATAGAAGAAAGGAATGAAGTATTATATTCAGGGCCAAGTACGATCAATAGTAGACCAGTGATTACTAAGGCATGGGCTCCTGATTTTGATTTTTGGGAGGAAGTATTGAAGACTCTACTCTTATGGGTAAAATTGCCAAACTTGCCATTGAACTGTTGGGATCTGATTACTTGAGTCGAATTGAAAGTGGATTAGGAACACCAATCTATGCTGATAAATGCACCACCAAAGTGGAAAGGATATCATATGCTAGAATCCTTGAAGAGATGGATATTACAAGACCTCTACCTATGAAGATAACAGTGAAAGATCCTAATGGAAGAAAATTTGAGCAAGCTATTACTTATGATTGGAAGCCTATGTATTGTAGCACATGTTTGCAGCTGGGACCTAGCTGCCTAAACAAGACACCAATGCAGCAACTAGAACCCATACAATCAAAATAAAGGCAGGAGTGGAAACCTGAAGAACAGAACAAACCAATCACTAGAAATGAAGGATCTCAAGCTACTACGGCAAGTAAGAAACCAGAAACTAACCAGGAAATAACAGAAGGCACTCAAAATCGACAACATTCACAGGATACAGAGGAGAGGTGGCAAGAGGTAAGGGAAAAATCGATGCTAAACAGAGTTATGTTGCTACTACTGAAGAGAGAATGGTTATGGAAAATGGCTTTACTGCTCTTACCAGAACAAGTGCTCAACAGTTAAACATTAATACTAGGAGGATGGAAGGAGGGCAGAGTAGTCGAGGAATGATGGAGGAGATTGTTTTACCAGACCAACTATGTTATAATGTTGGTCACATGGAATGTTAGAGGCTTGAATAAAGCCGATAAGCAAAAGGAGATGCAGAGGTTCATCCGAGAGAATAAAATTAGTATTATTGCTATAGTAGAACATAGGGTGCAAGAGAAGTACTCAAGCAAATTATAAATAAAATAGCTGCTAAGTGAAAATGGTTCACAAGTTATGAATCTGGAGGTAAAGGTAGGATATGGATCGTATGGGATCCAAATGAAATTGCATATACTATATTAAGTTGCAAGCCTCAGTACATTCATGGGGAGGCAATATTATTGGCTAGCAGGTAGGAGTTCACCTTCACAGCTATATATGGGCTTCACACATTAGATGCAAGGAAGAGCTTATGGTTGATTTGCTAAACGGGAGTCACTCTCAACAGAGGCCTCGGCTCTGTATGGGTGATTTTAATACAATATTATCAGATGATGATAGACATAATGGGAATCCAATTCAGGAATGGCAAGTTACAGATTTCAAAGAGTTTATGATGAAGGCAAGGATGACTGAAATGAGAACAGTGGGAAGAATCTTTACATGGACAAATTCTCATGTATTTAGTCGAATTGATAGGGCAGTAGTCAACTCTGAATGGATAACTAAAATGCCATGCTTGGATGCTATGGTCATGGACCCCTATTTCTCAGATCACCCCCCTCTTTGTGTCAAATTTGGAGAAGAGCCGCAGAACGCCAGACCTTTCAGGTTCTTTAATCACCTGGAAGATCATAAAGAGTTCTTAAAAATAGTTACAAATGTCTAGACAATAAAGGAGATATCACAAATGCCAGGAATATGGAGGAAATTTAAAAAAGTAAAAGGAGAGCTAAAGAAACTGAATACAACTAGTTTGCAGGAGTTGATACAAAGGTGAAACATGCCAGGCAGCTATTAAAAGAGATACAAGAGAGAATAAGAAATAACTATCTGCAAACAAAACTGTTTGAAGAGGAGAAGGAAATGAAGAAACAACTGGAGAAATGGGTCAATATTGAAGAAAGTATCTTTAAACAAAAATCCAGAAATCAATGGTTGAAATTGGGAGACTCAAACTTTGCTTTCTTCTTTGCCAACATGAAGAGTAAAGTTAGTCAAAACAAGATTAGAAGTCTGATGACTACTACAGGAGAAATAGTTCAAACAATTGAAAAGGAAATTGTATATTTTTACAAAAGTCTACTTGGATCATCAGCAACAGCTCTACCAACCATTCATCCGAGAGTTATAAAGGAAGGGAAGATACTAAATAGAGAGCAACAATTGAAACTCATTGAACGTGTCAAAGAAGAGGAAGTGTACAATGCTTTGAAGAGTAATGATGATTTAAAAGCACCAGGATGTGATAGATTCAACTCACTATTCTTCAAAAAAACATGGGATATCACTGGTCAAGAGATCACAAAGGCAGTCTTACAATTCTTTACTACAGGGGAAATATATCAACCTGTCAACGTAACAACAGTCACTTTACTACCTAAGGTGCACCATCTCTCAACCATCAGATAATTCAGGCCTATATCTTGTTGTATAGTTCTTTACAAAATTATCTCTAAGATTCTGACTAATAGGTTGCAAGAGGTAATGGACCATTTAATTGATAATAACCAGTCAGGTTTTGTGCCAGGAAGAGTAATTGCTAACAATATAATTCTGAGCCATGAGTTAGTAAAGGGATATGGAAGGAAAGGTATCTCACCTAGATGTATGATGAAGTTAGATTTGCAGAAAGCGTATGACTCAATTGAATGGGTGTTCCTTAAACAAGTGTTAACAAGTCTGAATATACTTGAGAGGTTTGTACAATGGGTGATGATGTGTGTAAATAATGTGTCTTATTCAATCCTTATAAATGGGAAGCCTACTGAACCATTTCAAGCTAGGAAAGGGCTAAGACAAGGGGACCCAATGTCACTTATTTGTTTGTGCTTGGTATGGAATATCTAACTAGGAATCTGAAGCAGTTGAGGAATGATCCTAACTTCAGTTTCCACCCCAGATATGACAAATTGAACATCACTCAGCTTGACTTTGCAGATGATTTGTTACTGTTCTATGGGGGAGATACTGTGTCTGTGCAAATGATGTATGAATGTTTCAAGGAATTCTCTAGAGCATCTGGGCTTAAAGCAAATGTTGCTAAGAGTTCCATATACTTTGGAGGTGTTCCACATGAAGTTCAACTGGAGATCCTACAAGATGTGAGCTTTTCCAAATGGGAGTTACCTTTCAAGTACATGGGTATACTACTTAGCCCTAAGAGGATATCAATGTCTCAATGCCATTCATTGGTAGATAAAATCCTTGGTCGAATAACCTCCTGGACATCAAGATATCTATCATATGCTGGAAGGTTGCAACTAATCAAAACTGTACTATTCTCCATTAAAATATATTGGTCTCAGATATTTGTACTGCCTAAAACGTTGATAAAGAAGATAGAAGCTGTGTGTAGAACCTTTTTATGGACAGTGGGAGTGGAAACATCAAGAAAGGCTCTTCTAGCATGGGAGACAGTGTGTATGCCAAAAATTGCTGGATGATGCAATGTGCTGGAAATTTCAACATGGAATAAGGCTGCAGTCTGCAAATTATTATGAAATATAGCAAGAAGAAGGACAAGCTTTGGGTGCAATGGATACATATGTACTATGGGAAGAGACAAATAGCATGGGAAACTAATCCTAAGAATGCATCTTGGATAGTTCAAAAGATTATCAAGGCTAAGAAGTACTTTGAAGAAATGGGATACACTATGAATGAAGTGTCTGGATAGAAGTTCCTATCAGTTAAAAAATTATACAATACCATGAGAGGAGAATTCCAGAAAGTGACTTGGAGAAGATTAACTTGCAATAATGTAGGAGCTCCAAAATGGATATTTGTGCTAAACTTGGCGATACAAAGACGACTGCTCACAAGAGACAGATTGAACAACTGGGGGATAACTGATGTTTTGTGCTGTCCTATGTGCAATGAAGAAAATGAGACAATGAATCATTTGTTCTTTAGCTGTGTGGTATCTAAAGAGGTCAGGGAAAAGGTTCTGAAATGGCAAGGCATTTCAAGAACTGCCTTAGACTAGCAAAAGGAAATTGAATGGTCAGAAGGAAATGCAAAGGGCAAAAATGTAGATGCGCAATTGTATAGAGTAACCCTGGCTTGTGTGTGTAACGACCCAAAGGGTCATCACCTTATTTCTTCCTTTTTCTGCGCTTTCGAGGCCTTGAAAACCTCATTTTTAGTTGCCTCGATTTGCGTGCACAGTCCGGGCGCGAATCTAGAAATTTTTTATGTTAAAATATGTGAATTCTGTGAAAAATTTAAAGAATTATGATATTAGTATTGATATAGTTGACTTTGGTCAACATTTTGGGTAAACGGACCCAGACCCGTTATGTGATGGTCCCGGGAGGTCCGTAGAAAAATATGGGACTCGGGCATGTGCCCGGAGTCGAAATCCGAGGTCCAGAACCCCGGTAAAAGAATTTTTCTGTTAAATTGTTTTCTAAAATTATTAAGGAAAAATAGAAATGAAAATGAGCTAGAAAATATAGGTATCGGGCTCGTATTTTGGTTCCGACGCCCGGTACAGGTCTTAAATATGCGTTAAGCGCTTTCTGTGAAATTTGGTCGAAATCGGACGTCGTTTGACGTGTTTCGGACCTAAATAGCTAAAGTTGGAAGTTATGAACTTTGAAATGTAAATTTTGAGTTTTGGGGTTTGATTCTTTGATTTTGATGTTATTTTGGCGATTTGATCGCTCGAGCAAGTTCGTAGGATGTTATTGAGTTAGTGTGTGTGTTTGGTTGGGAGCTTTGAGGGCTCGGGAGTGATTTCGGGGGTGGTTCGGGATGTTTTTGCACTTGAAAATGCATCAGAAAATCTGGTATGTTGCAGACAGCTTTTTCCTCTTCGCGAACACGGCACTCGGCTCGCGTTCGCATAGCCCAACTTCTTTTACCCTTCGCGTTCACGTCCTCCTGATCGCGTTCACATAGATCTACCAGGTCCTCCTTCGCGTTCGCGTCCAAGGCCACGCGATCGCGTAGCTTCACCGCCCCTCTTCATCGCGTTCGCGGATAGTATCCCGCGTTCGCGTAGAGCAACCCCAGGACCCCCCTGCCTTCCTTCTTCGCATTCGTATAGGCTCGATCGCGAACGCGATAGCTCCCAGACTTCCTTCATCGCGAACGCGACTCAGGTGTCGCGAACGCGTAAAACAAATTGATCCAGTGAATTAAATTTAAACCAGTACAGTCCACTTCGTGAATTTCACACTTTTCTCACACGGACCTTTCTTCTTCACCCTCCATTGACGAGTTCCAAGCTTCCCTTCCTCCATAACTCTTTGGGTAAGTATTCTTAACTTCATTTTCTCATTATTTCTTCATCTAATTACTTATTTACAAGCCTAAAAACATGAAATCAAAATAGAAATTAGGGTTTTTGGGTAGAGTTGGGTTTTTTGGATTTTGGGCTATTCGACCCCAATTTGGGGACGAATCTTAAAGCAAATTACATATTTGAACTCGTGGGGTTATGGGTGATTGGGTTTTGGTCTGAGCCTCGAGTTTGGACCATGTGGCCCCGGGGTCGGATTTTGGTATTTTTGGAAGAATGATAGGAAATTCATTTCTAGGCTATGGGATTGTGTTTTTGAGCCATTATTGATAATATTGAACTAATTATGGCTAGATATCGTTTTTTCGGAGTTGGATTCTAGAGGAAAGGAGGTGTTAGAGGCTTGATTGCTATTTTCGGACTGAGGTAAGTGTTTGATCTAACTTTGGCTTGAGGAAATAGGATTAGAGTGCTTTGATTGCTATTTGCTAAATGATCGAGTATGGTGTATAGGCGTGGTGACGAGTATCTATACACCGGTGTCTAGCATGACCGTTTGTCGTAAATGCTTTTAATTCGAAAGATATGACACAATTGTCTTGTTAAATTTATAACTTCCATGTAAAGTGTTGGATAAGAACTACATGAACTAAAAGAGTTTGTGAAGCAATGATTCCCTTGGTGCGAGTAGACTGTTACTATTGAATTCTACATTGCTGGGATAGTTGGGCTGTTAGCTCTACCCTTGCCGGGTTTAATTGTATGTTGTTGTTTTTTTCCCTAATGGGACCACCTTTGGAGAGATTATTAGTGTTATTCTTTATAATATGGGATCGTGTGGCACGCCGACCACTTATGCACTGATAAATGGGATCGTGTGGCGCGCCGTCCACTTAGACTTATATATTTATACAAGCTATAGAATTGAGATGGTTACATTGTTATATCTGTTGATTTGTTCTTTACTGTATCTCCCGAGCATGTCCCTTTCCCCCTTTGTTACTGGTATTTCCTTGTTGTTATTTCCATTGTTTGTACATATATGTAGATATCTGCACAGGTTGATTTCGGTAGGTCCTGTCTAGCCTCGTCACTTCTTCGCCGGGGTTAGGCCAGGCATTTACCAGCACATGGGGTCGGTTGTGCTGATGCTACACTCTGTGCCTTTTTGTGCACAGATCAGGGCGCAGCTTACAGACCGCAGCGGAAGGATTTTATGGGAGCTATCTTCGGTCCAAGGACTCTTGAGGTAGCCTAGCTGGCATTCGCAGGCCGAAGTCCCTTTCTTTACTTTTGTTTGTTCATCTCGTATCAGGCAAACACTATGTATTTCTTTTCCAGACTTATTTGTAGTATTCTATAGTAGTCCGTGAGTAGTGACACCAGGTACTGGGTAGAAGTGAATTTTGAAAACTTCTGCATTTTTTTCCGTTTCCAGTTAATTAAGTATTTATAAGTCTTCCGCATTTGATTATCATTTCAGTTTATTATAATTGTTTAAAAGAAAGCATTAGAAATGTTGTATGGAATGGCTTGCCTAGCTCCGACAGTAGGCGCCATCACGACTCTCGATGGTGGGAAATCCGGGTCGTGGCAAGTTGGTACCAGAGCACTAGGTTACTTAGGTCTGACAACTCACGGACAAGCTCGGTAGAGTTTGAGGGATCGGTACGGAGACGTCTGTATTTATCCCCCAAAGGCTACAGAGTTAGGGAAATTTTTTTTGCTTTGTTCATTCTTGTCGTGCGATTTTGTTTCTCAAATATTGATTGTCGTTATACTCTGTTCTTTCGCAGATGGAGAGAACACGTGCTTCCTCTTCTACCGCGCAGTAGCCCGAGCCCCCAGCAGCAGCTCCTATTAAGGGCAGAGGGCGAGGGCGAGGCCGTGCCAGAGGCCGAGGCCGGGGTAGAGCTCAGCCCCGAGCAGCAGTCCCAGAGGTGGAGCCTCATGTTGACTATGATGAGGAGGTTCCAGCACCAGCAGCTCTAGTGGGCCCAGCTCAGGTCCCAGAGGGTTTCATAGCCACTCCAGTACTCCAGGGCGCCTTGGTCCGACTGTTAGGCTTTATGGAGAGTGTTTCTAGAGCGGGTTTGCTTCCCGCGGCACCTGCCACATATCAGGCTGGGGGAGGAGTTCAGACCCCCGCTACGCATACTTCGGAGCAGGTAGCTCCTCAGCTTCAGGTTCCAGCGGTTCAGCTAGCTGTGGCAGCCCAGCCGGGTATTCCAGCTCAGACCGGCGATTGTGCGGCGATGTCCGCGGATGTTTTGTGTAGGCTTGATAGGTTCACCAAGCTCTTCACCACCACCTTTAGTGGTGCTTCTACAGAGGACCCCCAGGACTTCTTATTCAGCTGTCATGAGGTTCTCAAGACTATGGGTATTGTGGAGACCAATGGGGTCGACTTCATCACAGGATCTGCCAATACTTGGTGAAGGGACTATTGTTTATATAGACCAGCAGGGTTGCCATTATTGACTTGGGATCAGTTTGCAGAGTTGTTCTTGGAGAAGTTTCTCCCGGTAACTAAGCGAGATGCTCTATGCAGGCAGTTTGAGCGTCTTCATCAAGGTACTATGACAGTCACGCAGTATGAGATTCGGTTTATTGACTTGGCACGCCATGCTATTGTTATACTTCCCACTGAGAGGGAGAGGGTGCGGAGATTCATTGATGGGTTGATCTAGCCGATTTGGCTTTAGATGGCCATGGGGGCCGGTAGTGATATGTCTTTTCAGGATGCGGCCAATACAGCCCGCGGGATAGAGATGGCACTTGCATGAGGAGGTAGTCAGGGGTCAGACAAGAGGCCTCATCATTCCGGTAGGTTCAGTGGTACCTCATCTGGAGGTAGGGATTCATATGGTAGAGGCAACCCTCAGAGGCCCTTTCAGTCCGCACTTCATGTTTCACATGGTACTATAGGTTGCCGTGGTTCCCAGCCATAGTATTCTGACCAGCAGCTTTCTAGCTCACCATCAGCACCTATCAGCACACCACCACTCCGTTATTCTCAGCAACCGAGGGCTTGTTACATATGTGGCGACACGAGACATATTGACAGGTATTGCCCTCGAGCATCTAACAGCTCTCAGCAGCAGGGTCCTCGCCCCATGATTCAGGTAGCAGGTGATCCCCAAGCCGCCCAGCCAGCTAGAGGCGGGGGTAGGGATCATAGAGGTGGAGGTAGGGACCGTAGAGGTGGAGCTCGGACCGGCAGAGGCAGAGGTCAGCCAGTAGTTGATCGTCCTAGAGATACGATTCAGGGAGGTGGGGTGCAACCCCATTGTTATGCTTTGCCAGCCAGGCCAGAGACTAAGTCATCAGATGCTGTGATTACAAGTACTATTCTTGTCTGTGATAGAGGTGCTTCAGTGTTATTTGATCCGGGATCTACGTATTCATATGTGTCGTCCTATTTTGCACCCTATTTGGTTATACCTAGTAAGGCTTTGGGTATTCCTGTATATGTGTCCACGCCGGGTGGTGATTCTATAGTGGTCGACCGAGTGCATCGTTCATGTGTGGTAGTATTTGAGGGTCTTGAGACCCGTGTCAACTTATTGCTCTTAGATATGGTGGACTTCGACGTTATATTGGGGATGGATTGGTTGTCCCCGTATCATGCTATTTTGGATTGTCACGCCAAGACCGTGACCTTGGCTTTACCGGACTTGCCCCGATTGGAGTGGAGAGTACCCCAAGACGTGCCACCGGCAGTGTTATCTCATATGTTAAGGCTCGACGCATGGTCGAGAAGGGGTGTTTAGCTTATTTGGCATATGTCCGTGATTCTAGCACAGAGGTTCCTTCTTTTGACTCAGTTCCTATTGTTCGGGAGTTCGCAGAGGTTTTCCCTTCAGACTTGTCGGGTATGCTGCCCGACAGGGATATTGATTTTTGTATTGATCTGGCTTCAGGCACGTAGCCTATTTCTATCCTGCCATATCGTATGGCCCTGCCAGAGCTGAAAGAGTTAAAGGATCAGTTGTAATATTTTCTTGAGAAGGGTTTCATCAGGCCTAGAGTTTCTCCTTGGGGTGCGCCAGTTCTATTTGTGAAGAAAAATGATGGGTCGATGAGAATGTGCATTGACTACCAGTAGCTGAACAAGGTGACGATAAAGAACAAGTATCCACTGCCGAGGATTGATGATTTGTTTGACCAGTTAGAGGGTGCGAAGGTGTTTTCAAAGATAGACTTGAGGTCTGGCTACCATCAGCTGAGGATTAGGGCGTCTGATGTCCCTAAG
>MU690582.1:68707-101239 GCA_026770625.1 Nicotiana glauca
TCCGACGCCCGGTACAGGTCTTAAATATGCGTTAAGCGCTTTCTGTGAAATTTGGTCAAAATCGGACGTCGTTTGACATATTTCGGACCTAAATATCTAAAGTTAAGGTTTTTGGACTTTGAAATGAAAATTATGAGTTTTGGGGTTTGATTCATTGAATTTGATGTTATTTTGGCGATTTGATCGCTCGACTAAGTTTGTAGGATGTTATTGAGTTAGTGTGTGTGTTTGGTTGGGAGCCCTGAGGGCTCGGGAGTGATTTCGGGGGTGGTTCGGGATGTTTTTGCACTTGAAAATGCATCAGAAAATCTGGTATGTTGCAGACAGCTTTTTCCTCTTCGCGAACACGGCACTCAGCTCGCGTTCGCATAGCCCAACTTCTTTTACCCTTCGCATTCGCGTCCTCCTGATCGCGTTCACATAGATCTGCCAGGTCCTCCTTCGCGTTCGCGTCCAAGGCCACGCGATCGCATAGCTTCACCGCCCCTCTTCATCGCGTTCGCGGATAGTATCCTGCATTCGCGTAGAGCAACCCCAGGACCCCCCTGCCTTCCTTCTTTGCGTTCGTATAGGCTCAATCGCGAACGCGATAGCTCCCAGACTTCCTTCATCGCGAACGCGACTCAGGTGTCGCGAACGCGTAGAACAAATTGATCCAGTGAATTAAATTAAAACCAGTACAGTCCACTTCGTGAATTTCACACTTTTCTCACACGGACCTTTGTTCTTCACCCTCCATTGACGAGTTCCAAGCTTCCCTTCCTCCATAACTCTTTGGTTAAGTATTCTTAACTTCATTTCCTCATTATTTCTTCATCTAATTACTTATTTCCAAGCCTAAAAACATGAAATCAAAATAGAAATTAGGGTTTTTGGGTAGAGTTGGGTTTTTTGGATTTTGGGCTATTCAACCCCAATTTGGGGTCGAATCTTAAAGCAAATTACATATTTGAACTCGTGGGGTTATGGGTGATTGGGTTTTGGTCCGAGCCTCGAGTTTGGACCATGTGGGCCCGGGGTCGGATTTTGGTATTTTTGAAAGAATGATAGGAAATTCATTTCTAGGCTATGGGATTGTGTTTTTGAGCCATTATTGATAATATTGAACTAATTATGGCTAGATATCGTTTTTTCGGAGTTGGATTCTAGAGGAAAGGAGGTGTTAGAGGCTTGATTGCTATTTTCGGACTGAGGTAAGTGTTTGATCTAACTTTGGCTTGAGGAAATAGGATTAGAGTGCTTTGATTGCTATTTGCTAAATGATCGAGTACGGTGTATAGGCATGGTGACGAGTATCTATACACCGGTGTCTAGCATGACCGTGAGTCGTAAATGCTTTTAATTCGAAAGATATGACACAACTGTCTTGTTAAATTGATAACTTCCATGTAAAGTGTTGGATAAGAACGAAATGAACTAAAAGAGTTTGTGAAGCAATGATTCCCTTGCCGAGACGAGTAGACTGTTACTATTGAATTCTACTTTGCCGGGATAGTTGGGTTGTTAGCTCTACCCTTGCCAGGTTTAATTGTATGTTGTTGTTTTTTTCTATAATGGGACCACCTTTGGAGAGATTATTAGTGTTATTCTTTATAATATGGGATCGTGTGGCGCGCCGACCACTTATGAATTATAATATGGGATCGTGTGGCATGCCGACCACTTATGCACTGATAAATGGGATCGTGTGGCGCGCCGTCCACTTAGACTTATATATTTATACGAGCTATAGAATTGAGATGGTTACATTGTTCTATCTGTTGATTTGTTCTTTACTGTATCTCCCCGAGCATGTCCCTTTCCCCCTTTGTTACTGGTATTTTCTTGTTGTTATTTTCATTATTTGTACATATATATAGATATCTGCACAGGTTGATTTCGGTAGGTCCTGTCTAGCCTCGTCACTACTTCGTTGGGGTTAGGCCAGACACTTACCAGCACATGAGGTCGGTTGTGCTGATGCTACACTCTGTGCCTTTTTGTGCACAGATCAGGATGCAGCTTACGGAACGCAGCGGTAGGATTTTCTGGGAGCTATCTTCAGTCAAGGGACTCTCGAGGTAGCCTAGCTGGCATTCGCAGGCCGAAGTCCCTTTCTTTACTTTTGTTTGTTCATCTTGTATCAGGCAAACATTATGTATTTCTTTTCCAGACTTATTTGTAGTATTCTGTAGTAGTCCGTGAGTAGTGACACCAGGTACTGGGTAGAAGTGAATTTTGAAAACTTCCGCATTTTTTTTCCGTTTGCGGTTAATTAGTATTTATAAGTCTTCCTTATTTGATTATCATTTCAGTTTATTATAATTGTTTAAAAGAAAGCAGTAGAAATGTTGTATGGAATGGCTTGCCTAGCTCCGACAGTAGGTGTCATCACGACTCTCGATGGTGGAAAATCCGGGTCATGACAGTATGGTATATCATATATGGAGGGAAAGGAACATGCGACTCTTTCAAGGGCAACAACAATCGAATGAAGTGCTAGTTAGGCATATTATTCAAGAGGTGACAAGTAGAGGGCTGATGAAGAATAGACTTGAAAAGAAGCTTGAAACATTAAATTTTTATGCATAGAAGTATAGAAGCAGAGTAGCTAGAGACGTTATGAGCCTAGGGTATGTCTAGGCTCAGTTTGCTTCGTTTTGTACATATTGACACCAGTAAATAAAATCTTTACTTACCAAAAAAAAGAAATAAAGTTCTTTCTTGCTGACTAAAAATGCATTTTATTAAAAATAGTAAAGAAAATTAAACTAGATCATTACAAATAGGAACTATTAGTGTATTCAAGAAAATAAATTCATCAGCCAAAGTCATTATTGTTAGTTGTTACTAATGTAAGAAAAGAGAGTTTAATTTCTGTTTAATTTTCTGTCTTTTTAGATTGGTTATATTCGTTGCTCGATAAGTAAGGGTGCTTATCCGACGGATAATTATGCTTAACAGTTCGGCTTATCGGTTATCGAATGATAAATATAGTAATCTGCTAGCCACCAATAAGACAACAGGCGGATTGTATTGGATTAACGATTATCGGGCGGTTATGAGACGTTTATCGGCTAAACCAAATAGAAATTTTTTGAACAATCCTAATCTTGTGAATATCAAATAGCCAAACTGCATATTTCACTAGCCTTTATCATTTCAACTTACCATTCATAATCTTCAGTACATTACACAATGAAGACTTGTCATGGGGTACACAGAACAATCTCTTGAACAAATTTTTTGAATACTCTTAGGCCCGTTTGGCCATAAGTTTTGGCAAAGTAAATTTGAAGTTTATTTTCAAAACTCATGTTTGGCCATAAATTTTGCTCATATTTTGGCCAAATCCCAAATCAAAATTTTCAAATTTCAAAATCAGCTATTGAGGTGAATTTGGGCCAAATTTTCAAAACTTGGGAATTATATACATGTTTTTTCAAAATAAAGTTGGAAAATATGTTTTGAAATCGTATGTCCAAATACATTTTCATCTTCAAACCAAACTTCACTCAAATCAGAATTTTCAAAATAAATTTGGAATCTATGGCCAAACGCTAGCTTAATAAAAATATGGATAGAATCTCAAACTCTTGAACACCATGAGAAAGATGTGGGGCCCAGCTGTAAAGGCTAAATAGTACTTTATATACATAGGGTTAAAAGTATAAATATAAAAAAATCTTAACGGGTTAACGATTTATCCGATAAGAAAATTAAGTAATCCGCATTTAAACCGTTAAGTCTTTAATTATAAAATCTCAATCCGTTCACCATTTATTATTACGATAACCCGATACTAATAAGCCAATAAGTTATCGATTTGATTCGGTGAACAATTACGATTCGATTTTGAACAGTCATATCGACAAGCGCATTAAAATGAAGGGACGAAGATGATGGTTTATCATGGGACAGGGCGCGCGTTATTCCGAAATGCCGGACTGTAAGCTTTATTTTCCTAGTAACTAAAGTAAAGTCAGCAAATTCAAATTAAATTAAGATGTACTATCATATGAGATATAAAGAAATTCTCTCTCATAATCGTCTCGAGAGAATGTTTCAAGACTACACGTACGAGTCTAGGGCAAGTTTTATTTTATGTCTCATACAATTAACACTAGTTGTATGAGGCTCTTTCTTATCTCATAAATTTGTGGACCTCAATCTTACGTTTATGGGTCCATAGAAATCTGGATCGACACAACGGTATGATTAAAAAGTTATCTCATACAACTAGTGTCAATTGTATAAGACACAAAATAATATTTTCCGACTCTAGATGAGTTCTGATATTGTCTTTCGAAATATTGATTAGACATGATGTTAATATGAAAAAGAATAAGATCCACCCAATATATTTTCCACTTATTATGACGAAATTGCGTGGGGGACATAGCATATGGGTTTACGGTGTGTTTGGTATGATCGGAAATATTTTCCGTGAAAAATATTTTTCAAGAAAATATTTTCTTGGAAAATAAGTAGTAATCTTATTTATTTTTTGGTGTTTGGTACGGAAATCAAGAAAAATATTTTCTCAAGAGTATTCATAAACTTTATATTTTCTAAACTCGTAAATTTCGAAACACAAAAACTTCTATTATGTCTGAGGCGGCGGAACACTCTAGAAAGGAATTAGAGAAGGGATATGAAGAAGAGTAAACCTATATGGGTTTAGTCAGTAGTGGGCCTTACTAGTGTATCACAGACCAGCCCAATTACATTCAGTAGACAATTGCATTCAGTAGCCCAATTGCAATTTAGTTACTAACAACAATAAATAACAGAAGGAAGGGGAGCAGTTACAACTAATGATTCTGGTAATTTTCTCATAACCTCTTTCTCTCTCTACCTCTTCTCTCTCGATTCTCCTTCTTCCTCATTTTCTCCTTCTTCCTTCATTTCAGGTTTTCACCATTGGAGCAGCTGCTTTGAGCTCAATAGCTAGCTGTAGATTACATTCTATTGTACAAATTGAGTGTAATTGAATTCATATATCAATAAAATACTTCATTTCTGTCTCTAAATTGTCCATAATTCTAGTACATTACAAATTGATATCAGAGCCCGATCCTCGCACCATGACAATTACAAAAACTCGAGCTAAAGTTACAGAGGAAAGTGTGAAGAAGTTAGAACAACAATTGCAGAATTACATGACTGAAACAAATCAGAAATTGGAAAATAATGAAACAAAAATGGATGCCCTAGGTCACGAAATGGATGTGATGATGGAGAAGCTATTCCTCAACAAGGATGGCCTCTTGGGAAGTGCACCAGTAGAAATCCACGGTTCTGGATCTGGTAGAGTAAGGGGAAAGGATCTTCAGGAGAATTCTGGCGGCAAATTTCACATAAACAGCAACAAGGTTGATTGCCCTTCGAGGAAGGTGACCCCAGATCTTGGCTGCAAAAATGTGAAAGGTATTTTCATTATAATGGCATATTAGACCCACAACACAAATTAGAAAATATTGTATTACATCTAAATGGTAGAGCTGAATCCTGGTATTTCTCATATCAATTGAGTAGGGGAGTGGTAAGATGGACTGATTTTGTGGAGGAAATTTGCAAAAGATTTAATAATTCTGATAATAGTAACCTAAATTTACTTGGAAAATTCAAAAGAATTGAGCAATTAAGGACTGTGAACGAGTATCTTGAAAAGTTTGAAGATCTTAAGGCTTGGGTGTTGATCAAACACCCTACTATACCTGAGGAATTCTTCCTAGGATTCTTCATTGAAGGCCTTAAGGAGGAAATTAGACACACAGTTAAAATGTTAGATCCTTATTGCTTGAGTCAAGCAGTAGAGAAGGCTAGACATATGGAAGAACTGTTGGATTCAATGAACAGAAAAGGAAAACTAGGTGGTAGTAGACCAGGGAATCAGTACAACACTAATTTTAGTACAGGAGGGGTAAAAAATTCTGGTATAGGACAAAAGGAGGGGAATTATAACAGTCCTATGTCTGGAAATAAGTTGTTTGAAGCTAGAAAAGCTAGAGGAGAGTGTTACAAGTGTGGGGAAAGATACTTCCCAGGTCATGTGTGCAAGAATAGGCAACGTAACACCCTGTCTGGTATCACTGAACAGGAAGAAGTAGCAGAAGGATCCAGTTTGGAAGAGATTAAAGAGTTGGAGGATTCTTATAAAGAGGTGATTGATGAGGCCATTAGTTTAAGTGCCTTATCAAGTACAGTTACTTCCAATACAATCAAGCTTAAAGGAATGTATGGGAAGCAAGGATTGATAATACTAGCTGACAGTGGAAGTACCCACAGCTTTGTGGCTAGTGACACTGTTAAACAATTAGGGTGTGTGATTAAGGAAGATGCCCCTATGAGAGTGACTGCTGCCAATGGTAGTCATTTGATGAGCTATCACTACTGTCCCCAGTTCAAATGGAAGGTTCAGGGAGTAGAATTTGATGACAAACTCAGGCTGTTGGATATTGGAGGGTGTGATATAGTACTTGGTGGGGATTGGATGAGAAAACATAATCCCATACTATTTGACTTCATTGGATACAGACTGCAAGCCAGTGTTAATGGAAAAAGGGTGGATTTGAAAGGGTATACTGAAGAAGGAAGTCTCCAAGCTATGTCAGCTTCAGGAGTGAAGCAACTACTGAAGAAAGGTCAAGTATTGTGGGCACACTTATTCACTTTAACAGCCAAGGAGGAAAGAGTAACAGAAGCCATACCTGAGGAGATTAAATCAGTATTGGAAGAATTTGCCAGGGTCTTTGCTGAGCCCCTCCCAGAAGGAAGCAGGATCACTTCATTTCCCTTAAACCTGAAGCATTTCCAGTTAGCATTAGACCTTACAGGTACAATTATTTTCAAAAAAAATGAAATAGAGAAACAAGTGAATGAAATGCTATCTAGTGGTACTATACAACCTAGTCATTCTCCCTTCTCTTCCCCAGTTCTTTTAGTTAAAAAGAAAGATGGAAGTTGGAGATTCTATATTGATTATAGGGAGTTAAACAAGATGACTATAAAGGATAAATTTCCTATTCCTTTGGTAGATAACTTAATGGATGAATTACATGGTGCCTGCATCTACTCAAAAATTGACCTAAGGGCTGGATACCACCAGATAAGAATGGGAGAAGCTGATATCTATAAGACTGCTTTTAGGACTCATTCAGGACATTATGAGTTTAAAGTCATGCCCTTTGGCTTGACTAATGCACCTGCCACCTTTCAAAGTCTTATGAATTACATTTTTAAACCCTTTTTGAGGAAATTTGTGTTGGTATTTTTTGATGATATTCTAGTCTACAGTTCTTCATTAGAAGTGCATGCATTACATCTTAGAAAAGTGTTGGAGGTACTGTGCAAGGAGCAACTATGTGCCAAATTGTCCAAGTGTTCTTTTGGGCAAGATAAAATGGAGTATCTAGGACACATCATTTCAGGAAGAGGAGTTGCTACTAATCCTTCAAAGATTGAAGCAATGATTAACTGGCCCATTCCTAAATCTGTAAAAGCCTTAAGGGGATTTTTGGGCTTAACTGGCTATTATAGGAGATTTGTTAAGTCCTATGGGGTTATCAGTAGACCCCTGACAAATCTTCTCAAGAAGAATTCTTTCCAGTGGAGTACAGAACCAGAAGAGGCTTTCCAACAACTGAAACAAGCCATGTCAACTGTTCCAGTGTTGGCTCTTGTTGATTTTAATAAACCTTTCATTATTGAAACTGAATCATGTGCAACAGGTATGGAAGTTGTCCTCATGCAAGGGGGCAGACCTATAGCCTATTTCAGTAAGGCCTTAGCCCTGAAACACAAGGGACTTTCTACTTATGAAAAGGAGTACCTAGCTGTACTTTCAGCTATAGACAAATGGAGGCATTACTTACAAGGAGGACACTTCATTGTCAAAACAGATCATCAGAGTCTTAAGTACCTACTAGAGCAAAAAGTGACTACAGCCTTGAAGCAGAAAGGGCTAACCAAATTGTTAGGACTGGATTATGAGGTTCAATACAAAAAGAGTGTGGAGAACAAGGTTGCAGATGCTCTTTCAAGAAGGCAAGAAGAAGACTCTACTTTACTAGCTCTATCTACAGCCCAAGCCACTTGGTTACAGGAGGTTTCTCAGAGTTATGAGAATGATCCCATAGCTCTACAGATTCTAAGTGTGCTGGTGGTCAGTCCTAATAGCAATGCTGATTACTCACTACACCAAGGGATCATCAGATTCAAACAAAAGATCTATGTGGGGCAGAATAAGGAATTGAAGCAACAGATACTGGAGGCCTTACATCAGTCATCCTTAGGGGGACACTCAGGTCAACAAGGAACTTACAGAAGGGTGCAATCAATGTTCTATTGGCCAAACATGAAATCAGAAATCTTTAAGTGGGTCAGTGAGTGTGATATCTGTCAAAGGATTAATAATGAGCGCAACCATTACCCAGGGTTACTACAACCCTTACCTATTCCTGAACAGGCTTGGCAGGACATATCCCTTGACTTTATTGAAGGTTTACCCAATTCGGGGCAGAAGAATGCTGTATTGGTGGTTATAGACAGGCTAACAAAATATGGGCACTTCTTAGCTATCAAACACCCCTATTCAGCTCAAGATGTAGCAGAATTGTTTATGCGAGAGATATACAGATTACATGGACTTCCCAAGACTATTGTCTCTGATAGAGATGCCATTTTCACTAGCCATTTCTGGCAGCATCTCTTCAAGGCTTTAGGCACTAAACTCAACATGAGTTCTGCCTATCACCCTAAGTCCGATGGCCAGACTGAACGACTCAACAGGTGCTTAGAGACCTATTTGCGAGCTATGGTGTTTGGCAACCCTAAACAATGGGCTAAATGGCTGCATCTTGCAGAGTGGTGGTACAATACTAATTACCACACTTCTATCAAGACGACACCATTTGAGGCACTATATGGACACCCTTCGACTCAATTACCGTTGGGGTCCCTACCGCAGAGTGGTCACAATTCAGCAACAGACACTTTAACACAGAGGCAGCACATGCTACAAATTCTCAAAGATAATCTCATTCAAGCTCAGTCTAGGATGAAGTTTTATACAGATAAACTAAGGCAGAAAGGTCCTTGACAGTAGGAGATCTAGTGTACCTTAAGTTACAACCTTACAGACAATCTTCCATTGATGTTCGCAAAAATGTGAAGTTAAGTGCTCGCTATTATGGTCCCTACAAGGTCCTACAGAAGATTGGTACAATGGCTTACCAATTGGAACTCCCAAGTGGATCTCAGCTTCATCCCGTCTTCCATGTGTCTCAGTTGAAGAAGCGGATAGGCCCAGTAGTGACATCTCAGCTACAACCTCCCATTTGCGATGCTGAAGGTCGAGTCTTGATCCAACCAATTGCTATCTTGGAGAGGAGGATGGTCAAGATCGATAATGGGGTTCAAGTGAAGGTGCTGATTCAATGGGCTAACCTCGGCAAGGAAGAAGCTTCATGGGAAGATTGGGGCTACATTAAACATCGTTTTCCTGAGTTTGTGGCACAACAGAGACCTTAAGGACAAGGTCTATCTTGAAGGGATGGAGAATGTTATGTCTGAGGCGGCGGAACACTCTAGAAAGGAATTAGAGAAGGGATATGAAGAAGAGAAGAAACCTATATGGGTTTAGTCAGTAGTGGGCCTTACTAGTGTATCATAGACCAGCCCAATTACATTCAGTAGCCCAATTACATTCAGTAGCCAATTGCATTCAGTAGCCCAATTGCAATTTAGTTACTAACAACAATAAATAACAGAAGGAAGGGGAGCAGTTACAACTAATGATTCTAGTAATTTTCTCATAACCTCTTTCTCTCTCTACCTCTTCTCTCTCGATTCTCCTTCTTCCTCATTTTCTCCTTCTTCCTTCATTTCAGGTTTTCACCATTGGAGCAGCTGCTTTGAGCTCAATAGCTAGCTGTAGATTACATTCTATTGTACAAATTGAATGTAATTGAATTCATATATTAATAAAATACTGTATTTCTGTCTCTAAATTGTCCATAATTCTAGTACATTACAACTTCCTAACTCATAAAAGATATTTTCAAATTAATAAGTCAAACAAACTGTATCTTGCAAAAAATTATTTCCAAAATATGCGAATTTTAAAAACATGGCCAAGTGCTGATGCCGACATACGATGAAAAAAAAAAAAGAGCTTGTTGGGGGCCCGTAGGTCACAAGGGGAAAGTGAGACCCATATTTGGTTCTTGACTCGACCAATACAAGTTAGGACGGACCACATTCTCTCTCAACAGCCTATAAGTAACTCTTATTGGACCTGCACTTTCCCCATTCAAACTTCTCTCTTCAATACAATCTCTGCACAAAACCAATTACAGAATCAAATACAGACACCCTTTTATAGTTTCTTGATTTTCATCACCTCTATTTAAGTAAAATATGAAGACGAGCAGTAGCAATTTGGGAAGTTCAAAGAGGAAGCTAATTTCAAGCAGAGGGCTCGGAGGAGTTCTTAGGCAGCAAAGAGCAAGGCTTTACATAATCAAGAGATGTGTGGTCATGCTCCTTTGTTGGCATGATTGAATTAATTCAATTAAACTCCAGATGACCCTTCAACAAAATTGGGTTATATGGGTTTGTCCATAGTCTTTTTTTCTTCTTTTGTCTTCCCCCCTTCTTGAGAGTGGATTGTACAGAGCAGTAGTTTATATTAGGTAGTAAAAAGGATATTAGCAATTTTGTACTAAATTTAGCCCCTAGCGGTCACTTGTATACATTCGGACAGCTTCAATCAAAGATAATATCCATTTTGATTATTTTTTTAATTATGATCTCTCTTTCGGATCCTCCAGAAAAAGTTTCATTACTTTTGTTCTTCTTATTTATTTATTTATTTATTTATTTATTTATTTATTTTATGATAATGTTGTTGAGAGATTAGGAGTCAAATTTTTTCCTAGTCCACTTGACTTTTTCTAGATATAACCAATGGAGTACATTCCACATGTGGGTCAAGTATTTTATTTGATAAATAAGTGATTTTTTTAATTTGTTTACACGCTATTAAGAAAGTTATCTTTTAATATTAATTAATAATAAAATTGACCATATTAATCTTTATTATCTCTTTATATAAATATTCGTAATACATACTCCAATACTATTTACTCAGGCAATGTAAGAAAAATAAATTAATTTATTCTTAAAATTTGAAAAAATTATTTATTTTGGATAAAAAAAATCAAAAAAGTTACTAATTTTGAACGAGATGGAGTAACGAGATTGTTGGAAGTTGTTCCAGAGTTGGGATTTTAAGTGCATTTATTTTAGGTAAAATTTTGTAAAATTATTCTAATTTAGTTGTCGAATCAACGGCCTCAATGATTTCAACGGCTCATATCAAAGGTTGGACATGGTTTTCTTTTAGTTTGACAACTATTCTCTCTTATTATTATTGCACCTCCCTTCAAGTTCTGCTTAGAGAATTTCAGACAGAGTAACTGTATATGTCAAAAATCAGATCAAAAGAAATTTGGTGCGCGGAGACAACAGGTCGAGGTCGAACAATCATAATTAGGCCAAAGTCGGACAGGTCGAGATTAGACAGTCATCAATAAGGTCGAGATCGGACAGTAATAAAATAACTAGTTTGCTTTGGAATCCTCAAAGGAAATATTGTACTGAATATTCTCTCTAAATTGTACTTTTTTAGAACTTCTAAAAAGTGAGCTCTCTCTCCCCCTCTCTAGAAAACATATATACACTCCTCTTTAAAGAGATTAGAGGATATGTGATCCCATACCTTGATGAGTTCAAAAAAGGATCCTATGATTCTTATATTTGTCTATCATTCATCTTTATCAAATGAAAGAGGATTTGCCTTACTTAAGAATGTGTGACTCTATTCCTTTATTTACATTTTATTGCCATTTAATATTACTTAATGCATCTCCCTTTATGCTATTACATCTGGCCATAATCATTTTCAACACTTATACTCAGCTATGTTATTTATATTATTTATTTCAGATTTAGAATTAATTATCCTTAGCTAAGATTTACACTCGTCATCATCATTAGTTGATTTAATCAAAAAAGTTTCGATATCTTTTGGTTAAACAATATATCCTAAGGAATATAGAAGCATGGCTCGTCTTCTTCCTGGTGTGAAATTTTTAGGCTCAAACATATTTAATCGAATTTTAATACGGATATTAAACACCTAAAAACCAAAAAAAAAAAAAAAAATCGTTTTCTCAGTATTTCCTTCCTTTTTTTTCTCCAATTGCCTCGGAGAAGAGGTAAATGAGAGATTGGTTATATTTGACGTTTTTACGTAATTATTAGTTTAATTAGTACTTTTGTCAAGACTAAAGTTGACATCCCCAAGTATGATTAGGAGAAAATGGATAAACTAAGGCCATCTCCAATGGTATTCTATTTTTTGCACTAAATTTAAATTTGGTACAAGAAATAAAGTAATGTTGCTCCAATGGTACTCCATTTGTTGCTCTATTATAGAGCATGAATAGTATTTCACCAAATTTGGTGCAACACTATTCATTACTCTATATTTGGTTTAATAATATTTTATTCATTTGGTGTAAAGTAAATAGAAGATAAGAGAGAGAAATAGAGTGATTGGAGTAGAAGATAATAATATAATATAGAAGAGAGAAAAAATTTAATGTAAAAAATAGTGTAATGATTGGAATAGATTTGGTGTTGCATCATTTTAGAATGAAAAATGATGCAACAAATAGAGTGATTGTTGGAGATGCTTGAAGTGCTAAACTTGTTATGATGAAAAGGTTAAATTTCCTATCCTATATTATTATGTAGGCCCTTGAATCATTTGAAGCATTAATGTTATAATCCAATATAAATCAAATTAGTCAAACTAATTCCAAACTTCTGATACTGCTAGAAAGCATGTCTAAAAAGTGTGCAATGGCCAGGTATTTTCTTTTTAATTAGGGAATTCATGATCTTCAACATTTTTTTACTTTTTCAAAGTGGGTGTGATATAAACTAATCACTTTTGCAGTTGCCCGTAGTGATGTTTCAAACTAGTAACAACATAACACCTCTTTAAATTACCTGAAACTAGACGATAATGGCTAAGAAAATCTTGCTTTATTTTCTTGTTGAGGGCCAAACAATGATTAGTTAACCAAACGATGATTAGTAAAAATTAGGATGACTAGACATGGCTAATTAAATGATGATCAGTCCAAAAAGAATAAAGTTTGTGCTGACAGTCTAATGAGCTGGATATCATACAAAAAGACATTTCTTTTTTGTTGTTTTACTCCTTTTCTTTTCGTAGTCAAGATACATCAAAGGATTCTCAATTAGTCCATTATTCATTTGCTTTTTGTTACTATTGCAAGAGCAAGTCCACAAAGTATCTTGCGTCGACAATAATTACTAGTACTATAGTACTATTTGGTATAACGCAATTTTCAGTTTCTTATATTTATACAATTATTCAAACATAAAACTGTTAATTTAATTATGCAATTAGATAATCTTTAGTTTGATTTCCTTGTCCAGAACCTAACAACATGGATATATTTACTAGATTATCTCTGTTTGGAGAATTTCTTCCAACTAGCAAATTAAGACACCAAAATTTGTGTGTTTATAAATGGTACCCACAGCTGAAGGTTTATATTCTTAAGTTAGTTGTACCTGCATAATTAGTCCGCAAATAAGTACTCCCTCCGTTCATTTTTATTTGTCCACAATGGACTTTGTACGTCCTTTTTAAAATAACAAATGAAGTGTATATTATATTTTACCGTAATAATCAGTATAAAGTATGTATATTTTGATATATATCGCCTCGCATTTTGCTCCAGTTTCGATGATCTGATATGTTTAATATAATGATTTGTGTTAAATTATGGTGTTTCTATGTGTAGGAATCATTCAGATGCAATATGGGACGAAAGAGGGCGGATTGGAGCGAAATACGAGCAAAAAAGCAAAAAGTTAATTTTGAGGGTCACAGCCAGCGTGGGGCGCTGGATGTAGCGCAGTTTCCAGAACTCACATATTTTGAGAGCCAGGGCCAGCGCCCCACGCTGCCTTGGATGCTCGGGTCGCTAGAGTGTCCTATTTCGACTTGGACTCGGTTATTTTTACCTCAAGACGCCTCCAATTGATATAAAAGCCACCCTAAAACCTATTTTGAAATGGAGAATGTGATTTTGAAGAGAAAACAAAGGCGCAAAACACTTGGGAGCATGGATTTGAGCAAATCTTCCATCCCTTTTCTAGTATTCATTGATTTTATATTTGAAAACATTATTTTTGATGGTTGTATGAACACGAGTGGCTAAGAACCCTATTGTTCTAGAGTCATGGATGAAACATGAATGTTGATGTTTGAAGTTTAATTTAACGAAGTAGATTTTATCATCTTGGGTTGTTTATTTAATTCTGTTTTTAATTATTTTGCCAAGTAGCTAACAGTGAAATACTATTTACGAATTTAGAGTTGAGCTCGAAAGTGTGAACTCTAGATTGCATATAGAATTAAATAGAGCAAGTTCTTGAACCCGGGCATCGGGGAACGGATTGGCAACTAGGATAAACATATACCTAATTGCCTTGCTTGGTTGATTTATAGGAATTATAAATACATTCTTGTTGATTCTAACTCCATAGACATATAGGCGTTAGGTTAGCTTGAATAGGCGAGTAAGAACTCGACAAATTCTTATGAGCAATATTAACCTTGGCAACCAATAAGCTAGATAAATTAGTCAGTCAAGTCCATTGAAGAATACATTAGGATTGTTAGATAGCACATAACTCTAGATCATTTTTATTACATTTATATCATAAAAATCTGCTCTTCCTATGTTTAAAGTTCATTACTTATATTTCTTTATTTAATTAGTTTAGAATCAAATATTTCTATGTTTAATTCTTATTTAGATAATTAGGATCGTCTAATTTAGTTAATAGTTAATCACAAGTCCTCGTGGGTTCGATATCTGACTTTTAGTCACTTTACTACTTGATGATCGCGTATACTTGCGTGTGCGTTTGGTAGCAACAAGGTAATAGTTAATCACAAGTCTTCGTAAATTTTTTATACTTTGTGCTATCCTGTGTAGTCTAGAACTTGCCCCGTGTGTTAATCAACACGAAATCATTAAGTTATGCTAGTCCAGGAGATGATGTAGGCATTTCTTGCTTGTCACTTATAAATAAAACTTTTTCCCATTGCTAGCCCTTTGAGCCTATAGACCGTTTCCTTGGTGCCCACATTACAAGCCATACTCCTACTTTGTTCTTAATTTGAGAATGTTGGACCTTTACCTCCTAAGGCACTTAGTCGCTAAAAGAAGTAAGGGGAGATATTTGGGAGTTACTTTCGAGTGGATCCATGGAAGAGCCCTTAAGGTGCACTAAGATTGTGAAAAAAAATCACTAGCTTATGAACTTCAATGCATGGAGTGTGTGTAGAAAAAAAAGTACAAGAAAAAGCAAATAAGGTTCAAATAATGTGAAAAGTTACACACCTCCTGATATTTTTTTCATTCGTGCTAGTGAATCCATAGAGGTGCTTAATTGAAAAAAAATTAAAGGGGGCTATGTTATATATGGTGTATGACAAGTGAATGGGTTAAGGAGAAAAAGATGTTTGATTTGTGAATTTAGTGTATTAAAGTGCTTAGGAGGGTTAATCACTATTCCTAAATATATCCTACCCGTCCCTTAGCCAACATTAAAACCTTAAAATCCTAATTGATCCTAGATTTGGCTAGCTTATAGCCCGTTTGGCCAAGCTGCAAAAATCAGCTTATTTTAAGAAGTGCTTTTTTTCAAAAGTGCTTTTATCAAAAGTACTTTTGGGGAGAAGTAGTTTGTGTTTGGCTAATTTGTTTAAAAAATACTTTTGAGCAGCAATTAGTGTTTGACCAAGCTTTAAAAAATTGCTTCTAAGTGTATTTTTCTCAAAAGTGCTTCTCAAAAAAGTGCTTTTGGAGAGAAGCTACTTTTTTCTGTTTCTCCAAAACCGCTTCTACTTCTCTTCAAAAGCTTTTTTTTCCTTCTAAAAGCATGGCCAAACACCTCAATTTTTGGCCAAACAGGCTATTAGATTAGTAGAGATATACACTACGGGCAAGCTTATGGTACGACCATGGGATACACATGAATTCTTTGTGAGAGTGAGTGAATGTTGTTCAATTGTGTGAAGTCCTTAATTTATGTTCAATGACATATTTGAATGTGTGGATTACTTTAATATTCATTCTTTTACTTGTGGTAAGGGCACTTGATCTCATGATGGATTGGTGATGTCATACACTTTCTTTTGTTGGATGAGTGTGTAAGTTGATGATACTTAGTGCAACGAGTCATCTCTTGAGCTAAGGTGGTTGTGGATAGGTTGTTTGAGTTGGTTGAATAGTATTGTGTATACCTTGTCTAATTTGAATACGGGAAGAATGTGAAATTTGCATGTTCATACTTAATTGCCGATATCGATCATAGTCTAAAGGTAGGGTATTTGATTGAATTAATTGTGAAGTGCTCTTTCATAGTGATAAGTATGTTTTGGGGGATTGATTTAGTTCCATTGCTCAAGGACGAGCAAGAGTGTAAGTATGTGGTGTTGATAATCGGCATAAAGTATGTATATTTTGATATATATCGCCTCACGTTTTGCTCTTGTTTCGATGATTTGATATATTTAATATGATGATTTGTGCTAAATTATGGTATTTCTAGGTGTAGGAATCATTCGGATGCAATTTGGGACGAAAGGGCGCGAATTGGAGCAAAAAGGCAAAAAGTCAATTTTGAGGGCCACAGCTAGCTTGGGGCGCTGGCTATGGCGCAATTTCCAGAACTCACATATTTTGAGTGCCAGGGCCAGCGCCCCATGCTGCCCTGGACGCTCGGGTCGCTAGAGCGTTCTATTCCGACTTGGACTCGGTTATTTTCACCCCAAGACGCCTCCAATTGATATAAAGCTACCCTAAAACCTATTTTGAAGGGAGAACGTGATTTTTAAGAGAAAACAAAGGCGCAAAACACTTGGGAGCGCGGATTTGAGCAAATCTTCCATCCCTTTTCTAGTACTCATTGATTTTATGTTTGAAATCATTCTTTTTGATGGTATTAATATGAGTGGCTAAGAACCCTATTATTCTAGGGTCATGGATGAAACATGAATGTTGTTGTTAAAGTCTAATTTGACGAAGTTGATTTTATTATCTTGGTTTGTTTATTTAATTCTGTTTTTAATTATTTTGCTGAATAGCTAACAGTGAAATACTATTTACGAATTTAGAGTTGAACTTTAAAGTGGAAACTCTAGATTGCATATAGAATTAAATAGAGCAAGTTCTTGAACCCGGGCATTGGGGAACAAATTCGCAATTAGGATAGACATACCTAATTGTCTTGCTTGGTTGAAATATAGAAATTGTAAATGCATTCTTGTTAATCTTATTTCCATAGACATATAGGCATTAAGTTAACTTGAATAGGCGAGTAAGGACTCGATAAATTCTTATGAGTAATATCAACCCTGTCAATCAATAATCCAGATAAATCAATTAGTTATTTTAAGACAAGAACGCAACATGATTGTTAGCTAACCCGTGGCCCTAGAATATTCTCTCTTACTGATTGTTATTTGAAATTGATATTTGTTTTGGTTGTTTTCTAGTTAATTCATTGCTTGAAAGTTTTAGGTAGTAAATTAGTGACTTCTATATTTTGTAAAAAATCTCTTGAATCGATAATTTAATTGAGTTTGAATCAGTCAATAGTTAAAATCTTCGTGGGAACGATACCCTACTCACTAATTTATTACTTGACTATTGCGAACACTTGCGTGAGTATTTTTGGTCGCAACAAGTTATTGGCGCCTTTGACGGGGACTTATAAATTAGTTACTTGACTGAATTGAGCTTTTATTAGTTATTTATTCAAGTTTTAATTTTCAGTTTACCTTGTTTGTGTTAACACAGGCTCTTCTCTTGAATGCGGAGGAGTAGAAGCGCAAGCAATATCCTTCCTCTTGATCCTGAAATTGAACGAACACTTCACAGAGTGAGGAGAGAAGTCAAAGCTAGAACGAGAATAGAAGGAGAGTTGGACATCGTATTTCAACCATAACCAATAAAGATGGTAGGTTACGAAGAGCGTGCGGTGATTGAAGCCGCAAGGCTCAGTCTTGCTAATATGACTCAGGCTATTGTAAAGCCTGATATCACATGGCATTTTAAATTCAAATAGTACATGGTGTATATGATTCAGTCAACAGGGCAATATGTTGGTCTATCTCATGAAGACCCGCAGAGGCACATTCATAATTTCTTGAAAATTACGGACACCTACAATTATCAGAACGTTTCTAAGGACTATGTCAGGTTGACACATTTCCCCTTTTCACTGCTTGAGGAAGCTAAGGACTGGTTGTAAAAGGAGCATGCAAACTCAATCCGTACTTGGGATGATCTAGCAAGGAAATTCTTAATCAAGGTTTTCCCCACTAAGAAGACAAAGTCATTGAGGAGTCAAATTCTTAGGTTCGAACAACGAGATGGCGACACAATTCATCAAGTATGGCAAAGATACAAGAAGATACTCAGAGACTGCCCATATCATTGTCAGACTGATGAGGTATTGGGTCATACTTTTGTTGATGGGCTAGATGATGCATCAAAGATGAATCTTGACTTAGCTTGTGAGGGTAGTTACATGGCTAGACCGTACCGTGAAACCCAACTCTTGCTAAATAACTTCACTGCTAATGATCATAATTGGCAAGGTGATGATGATTCACGAAGGGCGATTAAATAGAAAGCAGCTGGGTTGATTGAGCTTGACGACTTTTCAGCCATGAGAGCCGATATAACAAAATTGGCAAATCAGATGAATATAATGACAATGCAACAAACACAACTGTCGCAACATGTACAACACATGTCTATCTACTGCGAACTATGTGGCGAAAATCATATGAGTGACATGTGCCCTACGAATCCTGAATCCATATACTATGTGGGGCAATAGAGCAGAGGTCCAATAAATCAACATGCACAATATGGGAACATTTACAATCCAAATTGAAAGAATCATCCCAACTTCTCATGGAGTGGAAATCAGCTAAATCAAAATCATTATAGACCCCAAGGAAATTTTAATCAACATCAGAAGCCACCCCAACAAATGGAAGAGAGTACAAATGATTTTCTAAAGAAGTTGTTGCTTGACAATCAACAGCTCAGGACCGATTTCAAAAATCTTGAGAGGCAAATGTGGTAGTTAGCAACAAATCAAAATACTAGACCTGCAGGCGCTCTCCCCAGTGATACAGAGAAGAACCCTCAAGTTTATGCACTTACACTTATAAACGGGAGGGAACTAGAAGAAATGCCAAAGAAGAGAAAAGACAAGCCCATACCTGAGGGGAGTTGATTCCTAAGGCGACACACGAATCAAAGAAAAAGGATGCAACTTCAGAGCCAGTGGAGGTTGCAAGGCCACCACCACCTTTCCCCTAGAGATTGCAGAAAAAGAATGATGATCACATGTTCAACAAATTTCTCTCTATGTTGAGCCAGGTTCAATTAAATATTCCACTGGTGGATGTACTTCGTGAAATTCTAAAAGATTGACTAAATTTAAGATAGTCACACTTACTGAGGAATGCACTTCAAGGGTCCAAAACAAGCTCCCTCAAAAGCTTAAGGATCCTGGCAGCTTCATCATCCCTATGCGAATTGGTAATATTGATGTGAGTCGTGTTTTTTGCGATTTGGGGGTGAGCATAAATCTGATGCCTTTATCCTTTTTCAAGAAATTGGTTCTGGGAGCTCCAAGACAAACTACTGTGATGTTGCAGCTGGCTGATAGGCCATAGCACACCCTGAGGGAGTGATTGAAAATGTATTGCTGCAAATTGGGAAGTTCATATTCCCTGCAGACTTCATTATACTAGATTATGAGGCTGACGAACTGGTTCCAATCATATTGCGGCGACCTCTCTTGGCTACTGATGATGCAATTATTAAAGTGAGAGAGGGAAAAATGATTTTGAGAGTGGATGACGAGGAACCAGTATTTAATATCGACAAAGCAATCCAACTTCTCAGCTACTATGAGGAGCTCTCGATGATATCTGTTGTGGAGGTGGACGAGCAACTTCTTAACACGAGTGTATATCTAGATGATTCTCTAGAGAAAACACTTATGTTGTTCGATAGCTTGGAGATTAATGAGGAGGTTGAGGAGATGATGCATATCCTAGATGCATCATGTGCTTACCTAGAGGGGATACACACCTTTGAGCCCTTGAATAGGCCAAACGGGCCTCCTCTAAAGCCGTCAATTGAGGAAGCTCCAAAATTGGAGCTCAAACCCCTGCCTCCTCACCTTCAATATGCTTATTTGGGAAGTTCTGACACTTTACCTATTATTGTTTCTTCTGACTTGTCTAAATTGCAGGAAGAAAAGCCATTAAGAGTGCTACGTGAGCACAAAAGAGCAATTGGGTGGACGATGTCAGACATTAGAGGCATTAGTCTAGCTTTCTGCATGCATAAAATCCTCATGGAGGACAGACACAAGTCATGTGTAGAGCAACAACGCCGATTAAATCCAATTATGAAAGAAGTGGTAAGAAAAGAAGTGGTTAAGTGGCTTGATGCAAGTATTATATTTCCAATCTCTGATAGCAAATGGGTAAGCCCTGTCCAATGTGTACCTAAGAAATGGGGGATGACTGTAATGGTTAATGAAAATAATGACTTGATTTTTGCAATAACTGAGACTTGGTGGAGAACTTGCATAGATTATAGAAAATTGAGCAATGTCACCCGCAAGGACCACTTTCCCCTCCGCTTTATTGACCAAATGCTTGATTGATTAGCTGGCCAGGAATACTACTGTTTCTTAGATGGTTATTCGGGGTATAATTAGATTGCTATATCCCCATAGGACCAAGATAAAACCACATTTACGTTTCCCTATGGCACGTATGCCTTCAAAAGAAGGTCCTTTGGTCTCTGTAATGCACCTGCAATTTTTCAAAGGTGCATGATGGCTATTTTTACTGACATGGTTGAAAGATTTGTAGAAGTGTTCAAGGATGAGTTTTCTTTGTTTGGATGTTCTTTTGATTATTGCATGATGAATTTTGATAAAGTGCTTGCTAGGTGTGAAGAGACGAACTTGGTACTAAACTGGGAAAAATGCCATTTCTTGGTACGTGAAGGTATAGTCCTAGGGCACAAAGTTTCCAAAAGCGGTTTGCAAGTGGACAAAGTGAAGGTAGAGGTGATTGAAAAACTGCCCCCACCGACATCAGTTAAGGGCATTCGCAGTTTCTTGGGCTATGCAGGTTTTTATCGTAGTTTCATTAAAGATTTTTCAAAAATTTCTTCTTTTTTGTGCAGGCTGCTTTAGAAAGATGTCTCCTTCAAATTTGATGATGCATGTCTGAAAGCATTTGAGGAGCTGAAGGGAAGGTTAGCGACTGCACCAATTATCATTGCTCCGGATTGAGAGCAGCCATTTGAGTTGATGTGCGATGCCAGTGACATAACTATTGGAGCTGTTTTGGGTCAAAGGAGAAATAAAATCTTTCACTCCATCTACTATGCGAGCAAAACTCTGAATCCAGCCTAGATGAACTACACAATTACTGAAAAAGAGTTACTTGCAGTAGTGTGGGCATTTGACAAGTTCAGATCCTATCTAGTGGGTACCAAAGTCATCGTCTACATATATCATTCATCTATCAGATACTTGGTTGAGAAGAATGATGCCAAGACGAGGCTGATTTGTTGGTCCTCCTGTTGCAAGAGTTTGACTTAGAGATATGATATCGAAAAGGGATAGAGAATCAAGTGGTTGATCACTTGTCCAAATTAGAAAATCGGAGCCATGTAGCTGAAGGAGGGTCAATCAAAGAAATATTTCCTGATGAGTAGTTATTGGCAATTACCTCAAGCGAAGCCCCGCGGTATGCAAATTATGTGAATTTTATTGCATGTGGGGTAACACCACCAGAATTGTCATCCGATAATAGAAGAAGGTTCCTATATGATATGAGGCTCTACATATGGGATGAGCTATTCTTATACAGGCTATATGCATATCAGTTGGTGCGAGGATGTGTTCCTGAGGAAGAGATGAATGTAATATTGCATGACTGTCACGCTTCGCCATACGGAGGTCATCATGGTGGGGATAGAATCGCTCAAAAAATTTCTACAATCAGGTTTCTATTGGCTAAATTTTTTTAAGGATGCACATGCTTTTGTTAAAAAGTGTGACAGATGCCAAATAACTGGAACAATCACGAAGAAGCACGTGATGCTGCTGCAAAATATTCTAGTAGTGGAGCTTTTTGATGTTTGGGGTATTGACTTCATGGGACCGTTCCCGTACTCTAATGGTCATAGGTACATCTTGGTGGCGGTCGACTATGTTTCTAAGTGGGTGGAGGCTATTGTTCTTCCCACTAATGATGAAAATGTTGTGGTAATCTTTGTAAAGAAGCACATCTTCACACGCTTTGGAACTCCAAGAGTGTTGATAAGCGACGAAGGAACTCACTTCTGCAACAAATTGCTGAATAATGTTCTTGCAAAATATGGAGTTAAGCACAAGGTTTCCACTGCTTATCACCCCCAAACGAGTGGTTAAGTGGTAGTTTCAAACAGAGAGGTAAAGCAGATTTTGGAGAAAATAGTAAGTGGAAATAGAAAGGACTGGGCAGGGAAGCTAGACGACGCATTATGGATATATCGAACTGTATACAAGACTCCCATAGGTATTTCTCCATATAAATTAGTTTATGAGAAGGCGTGTCACTTGCCCATCGAGCTTGAACACAAAGCCTATTGGGAAATTAAAAAGCTGAATTTGGATATGGACTTAGCTGATGAGAAGAGGTTGCTGCAACTCAACGAGCTTGATGAGTTTGGATTGCAGGCATATGAAATGCCAAATTGTATAAAGAAAAGACTAAGGTGGCATGACAAACACATCCAACATTGAGAGTTTGATCCAGGGCAAGAAGTTCTCTTGTTCAATTCGAGGTTGAAGCTTTTCTCCGGAAAGCTTAAGTCTCGTTGGGCAGGTCCTTTTGTTATGGTAAGTGTGAGGCCTTATGGAGCTGTGGAGTTACGTGATACGAGCTCGAGTGGTACCTTGTTGGTAAATGGCCAAAGAATAAAACATTATTCAGATGGTGACATTGCACGTCACAAGACCTCGGTGGACTTGGCCGATGCTTAAAAATGTGTTGAGTTATGCTGCGATGTTAAATCAGGCGCTCGTTGGGAGGCAACCCAATTTTTACTGTTTTCGTAGTGTAGTCTTTTTGTTTTCTCTTAGTTAAAGTAGACTAACATTTTTGTTTTGTTGTAGTTGTATAAAATATTAGGTGGATATGGTGAGGTGTGTGTGAATTATGTATTGAGGGCTCGGGTAAAAACAAAATGAAAAACAACAAAATTAGCGTGCAGCCCAGCGCCCCACGCTGGCTGGGGTGCACTTTACAGTAACCAAAAAATTCCATCGCCAGCCCCAACGTGGGGCGCTGGGCTGGCCGGTCCATGTAAGTTTTTAATTTTTTTTCGTTTCCTTTATTTAATTAAATCCCAAACCCAACTAACCCAATCCAATTACCCATATACACTCACAACCTAACCCATACCCAACTACCCAAACCCATTCTCACTTAAATTAAAAATAACTAAAACCTTAAAACAACCCCTCTCCCCCCAAAATAAATGCCCAGCGTTTTGCCCCCTTCCCCTTCGATTTTTTTTGTTTTTTTGTTTTGTATTCTCTCAAGTTCTCAAATTCTTCAACTTTCTCTTGCTCAAGTTACTCTCAAGCCTTAAAGGTATGTTCCTCTTGTTATCTTTTCTTGTATTTTATATTGTTTTTAGTGTAAGTAGTCTTCTTTCTCAAGCAACCCCAAAATCCCATAGTTTGAATTGATAAATCTTGTTGAATATGGTGGTCTTAAGGTGCACGAAAATTTGGTGCAAGACTTTGGTTGTGAATGTGCTTGACGTAGTAAACTATAATTCCCTCTACTTCATGTAAATTTGCGAGGGCCACCTTTTTCCACCATTGTTGAAATAAGAGAGCAACATTGATGCCCAAAAGGTGTTTGCTAAAATGCCTAAGTGAGTAAATTTGAACACCGGTGAAGTCTAAGTAGCCGAGTGTAGTTGTATTTGAGTTTGGGCGAAGTGTAGGGTCTTTGGAGGTATTGTATGTTGTTGCAAACGTTTGTAAGTCATAGTTAGTATACTAACTTAGTGTAGTAATGTAGACCTTAGCTTTGTTATGCTTGCACCATAGTTAAGTTATGGGCTTGTTAGACTACTTGAATTGAATGGAATAGGGAATTCCTGAGTACCTATAGCCTTGTGATGACACCTTGATGCATGATTGAGTCAATATTGTGATTAAATTATGCATATCCTTCGGTTTTAAGTGTGGGGTCCTTTTTCCCCTCACAATGACCTTAGGCAAAAATTTCTTGATTCACTCTCATCTTTGTGTTAGTCATGTGTAGGTTGCTATGGCTCATGACAGTGCCGCTAAAGGAAAAAGGGGTGGGGAAGTCCTCCACTACCGCTCCCCCGTCAAAGAAACACAAGCAATGTGAGAGATCTTCCTGACAAGCCAAGGGAAAGCAAGTGGCTAGCGGGTCTATGAAGCAATCACGACCTCGGTTGGAATTTTTAGATGATAACGCCAAGAAAATGGCATGATACTTTTGTTCCATATGGGAGATATTTGTCTGAGATGGGGATAAATGTAAAGGCTTTAGAATGAAGCTTCCCCGATGTACTTGCTACATTGATCGACAAGAAGATGGGTAAGTTCCTTGAATGTCCGGGTCCGGCAAATCTCAGCATGGTCTGAGAACTATATGCAAATTGGAGCACGAGAGATAATGAGTCGTGCATCAGAGGAAAGACCATTCAAATGCATAGGGAGGTTTTGTGTCATTTTTTAGGAGTTGATAACCTGAACCCGCGAAGGCTTATAAAGTTTGTCAAAAGCCCACTCTACCAAGCAATACGTCACACACTTTATGGTGTTGATTCCAATGCAACATGGAGGCGGACTAAGGGTATGTGCACCTTGAAATTCCTAGGTTTGACTTCAACAAGACGGCTAAAGTTTGGCAGAACTTTGTGCAAGCTAGACTAATGCCTGTTGGGCATAATAGTAAGTGCACTCGAGCTCAAGTGTGCTTAATCTACTTTTTGATGACCAGGCACCCCATAAATATAGATGAGCTCATACTTGTGGAGATGGCTTGAACCCGTTTTGGAGGGAGGATCAAGAGGTTATTTTATGGAAACATCCTAACACAGTACATGCTATCCTGTGAAGTACCGGAATACCCAGGCTATGATGACCCAAGACATTTCTAGGCATCACATCCTTATTAGAGTCCACATCAAATCTCACCCAAGCTGCTCGGAATGAGAGGGGTGAAAATTTTAATAGGTATCTCTACAAAACCGTCAATGTCATTATGTGCAAGCTAGGGGTGTTGGAGGAGGAGCGCACACAGTTGCGAAATAAGCTCTCCAGTTCATCCAAGGAGATTTTGGGCATAGCACCGGGTAGTCCTATTCATCCTTCTGAGGATGAGAACACTTACAGGGCATGCAGATGATGAGGATGCAGATGAGGATGAAGTTACGGGGCCCATGGCTTTGGTACCCTTAGGAGATGATGATGAGCCCATTGCTACAACTGGGGGGCATCCTGAGGTGGCAGTCTCCGACTAGCAGGGAGTTCTTTCTTTCCACCTTACTCTATTTTTGAATTTATTATGCATCGGGGACTATGCAATGTTTAAGTGTGGGGTGGGGAAATACTCTTTGAGCTGTAATTTTATAATTATATAAAAGGTGGAAAAAAATTAGAAAAAGTTTGGAAGTTTTCCGATGATGGACCTGTTGGACACTTTTCTTGAGGGATTAAAGTCTGATTAAAAATACCAAAAAGATTTTCTTTTTATTTTTTTTAAATTTTTTGGGTAGTTAGGTAGTATCCCTTAGTTTTTCTTGACACCGGTTCTTTTCCAAGGGTGTAGCTCGAACCGGGTATTTGATCGCTTCCAACTCCGCACTACTAATAAGTAGCAAGAGAGGGTCACAATAGCTTTTACCCGATTTTCGGGTCGGGATCGATATCCACAGAGAGCTAGAATTGGAGTCGAGTATCTATTTAGGTTGGAATTGCGTATTTGTCCCAAATATCACTTCTATTCATCTTTGGTTTTTTCTTTATATTCTACTATGATCAAACTACAAATTATAAATGCAACTAAATTAAACTAAGAGTAAATTGCTACAAGTTGTATCTAATGATTTAAAAGGCACTAGGGTAGTGACTTTCACCTAGATGGCCAATTGACCAGTATTTGCATCCAAGGCACGATTGACATGATTGAGGAATATGTTATAACCGTTGCTCGATACTAGCTACTCTACACCTCTCGGTAAAAAGAGTGATTTTGCCCAATTGACTTTCTCAAGACCAATTAGGTATGCATATTTGTCCAAGTAACTAGGTTTCAAGTCGGGTATTACTCTCTCGAGGTTTAACCCTTTAACTGGGACTATCAAATCTCTTGAGTCCATCCCAATTCCTTGTTGAGTCAATTTTGGAGACTTAGGTTCTCTTTATCAAGAAGAACCCAAGTCAACTTAGCACAAACTAGTGTTTGGAACAAGTAATTCATAAATTAAACCATAAAATTGACCCAAATAACAAACACCCATAGTCAATCTAACCTTAAATTACAACACCTATAATTATCCACACTAGGGTTGAGCCACAACCCTAGCTAATGGGTCTAGCTGCTCATGCTTGAAGATAAAATCAGAGAAATAGATGAAGAGAAAGGCATATTAATTAATTACTAAAGTAAATACAAAGATTCAGTGATTAAAACTAAGTAAAAGTGCCCAAAATGGCTAAGAAAAGTGTTCTCACGAGCGCAGCTACTGTATTACAACATCCGATACCCTAAAAATGGAAAAAGAATCTATTTATACTAGGATGGAAAAACTAGACAAAAATTCCCCTGCGGGATCAGTGCGGACCGCACAAAATGGTGTGCGGCCGTACTGGGCTCTTGACTTGAAATCTTGACTCTCTGAACCCAGGCTCCGTGGATCGCACAGAATGGACTGCAGCCGCGGAGGCTTCTAATGCGGTCCGTGCAGAATGGACTGCGGACCGCACAAGCTTCATCTTTTGAATTTGGCATCTCTATGAATTTTTGTTCTGCGGATCACACAGAATGGTAGTGCGGCCGCGATGCCTTCAGTGCGGACTGCACAAAACCCTCTGCAGCCACACTGCCTTGATGCCTGAAAATCCAACTCTCTGAATCTCCCTAGTGCGGCCGCACTAGGCCTGTTTCTCCTGAGTTTTGTCTGTATTTGGTACTTGTGCAGGTTTCACTCCTTTTGAGCCGATCTTTGACATCTTGTCAACTTTTTTATCAAACTTGCAATCAAGCACAACTTATGAGCCTTTTGGGTCTATTTTGAATGAATTTATAATCAAATCGTAAGCAAGAAGGAGTATAAAATTCATCAAAACCCCTAGTTATCAACTCCCCCAAACTTAAGCTTTTGCTTGTCCTCAAGCAAACAAAATAAGACCCACCCCTTAAGGAAAAAAATCCAAGAAATTTTCAGCTGTCCTAAAGCAACCTCAACTAGCATCAATTGGGACTAACAATTGCCCTCAATACAAATGAACCATTAACAACATTTACTCTTTGAACAACCATGGATCAAGTGCGACACAAGAGCATCAAGAGTTGACTCAAAACATCAAAGAACTCTTTCAATTACTTTGGTCATTATGGAACCCAAACTCACACATCCTCAACTCTCCCTAAGTAAACCTCACCTTTAGAATAGTGGCACACAAAATGAGGTTAATGGGAATTCACTCATCTCTCTCAAGGAAAGGTCACAAGTCTGGCTCTAAGTACCATATGCGCAACCCTTATATGAGTATCCACTAATGTTAGCTTCATTCGACACAAGATCATATATGTATTTTGTGGAGTCATTGTGAAGGCTTTTGGTTTAGGGTAGGTCATGTTTTTGTTCAAGTGGGTTCCATCTTCCCTTAAGCACTTCTTTTGATTCATTTGGCAAAATTCACTTGACTCTTTGAGTCATTTCAACTCTTTCTAAGGGGTTAGAGACACACATTGTCATTCTTTCTTATGCATTTCAAACCTTTTCTCTTTTTTCAACTTTCCACACCTTTCTTTATTTTCTTTTTCTTGAATCCCTTTGTAGTCTTTTTTACCTTTTTATCTTTTTGCTTTTCTTTCTTTTTCATTGTCTTTCCTTTTCTTCACTTTTGTGCCTTTTTACCACTTTGTTGCAATCCTCGTCTCTCCCCCCAAACTTATACTTTTCCGATGTGCTAAAGGAAAGATTTGGGTGCCAAGAGAGGGTATCTATTAGAACGGGTATAGGCTTGTATCATGGTTCTTCAAAGAAAAAGGTTTAAGGCTCAAAAGGTGTCACGCCCCAAACTCAGGAGGCGCGACCGGCGCTCGATGGAGTGAACCCAACCGAGCAACCCTCATCACACACTTCCTACCCAAATCATCATGAACAAGGTAACCATGATTCCTTTTTATTTAGGCAAGGAAAGGTAGTGCATTCAACAATGATAGTTCATTCTATATTACAAACTTAAATCGTAGTTAAATTTAGTTTCCGAAATTCCCATAAAGTTACAATTTATAGATAGCATGAGTTTAGAATTACAAAATGGTTCATGGACCCCTCAAACACCCGTACATAACCCACATATATGTCTACAGAGCCTCTAAGGATGTAAGAAAAGACAAGTATAATAGTGCCGGTAATAAGGCCCCAGCTATACCTCAAAAGTAGGAGTCTATAACAAAAGATGCGTAATCTAACCCCTTGAAGGAGAAAGGGTCTCACCAAGACTTTGGAAGAAGGTACTCCGCTAAATGATAAGTTAGGATTTTAACTTGTTTATACCCATACTTGCTATCACTTTGGCTAGAAATTGCTACAAAATAGTCCCAAAATGCTTACAAGTTGTGCTTGATTGCAGGTTTGAGCGACAAAGTGACAAATGTCAAATATCGGCTCAAAACAGAGTGAAACCTGCTCACGTGTCAAAGACTAAGTGAAATGAGGAAAAGAAGGCCTAGTGCAGACCGCGCAAGAATGAATGCGGCCGCACTAGGAAATGCAGAGACTTGGCATTATCAAGATGCAAGCTACGCGGCCACGCTACACTTTTGCATGGTCCACACAAATGAGATTCAGAGACTTGGAATTATCAGGCTGCAAGCCACGTGGCTGCGCTACACTTTTGCACGGTCCGCACAAATGAGATTTAGAGACTAAAAATTTGGAGACCCAAGCAACGTGGCCGCACTACACTTTTGCGCGGTCCGCGCGAACGAGATTAAAAGAGCTGACTTTTTGGCCATTTCAAGCAATGCTCTCCGCATTCACTTATGTGTGGCCGCACCAACACCCACCACGGCCGCGATACATTCTCTCGCGGTCCGCGGTCCTCAACTTCAGAGAGCTGAAATTATGAGTCCAAGAGCCAGCGCAAACCGCGACCCTTTTTATGCGGTCCGCACTGACCCCGCAGGGGGTATTTTTGTCTAGTTTTTCTAACCTAGTATAAATGGAATAGTTTACCATTTTTAGGTGAAGTTTTATGCTCTGAACGCAGTTGAGCTCGTGAGACCGAATATTGTAGCCTTTTTTGGCACTTTTGCTCTTTTTATTAAAGATTCTACTTAGTAATTAATTAAATTTTTAGTTTCTCATCTATTTCTACTGTTTCTTCTTTAATTATGTGTCGCTAAACCCATTAGTTGGGGTTGTGGCTCAATCCTAGTTCGAATAGTTGATGGGTGTTGCCATCTAGGGTTAGATTTGTGAGCACAAGATTTTTGCCCTAAGCAAATTATTCCCAAAAATTCAAACGAAATAATTTTTCTTTATTTTTACAATTTTTGTGTATTTTGGTGTCATTTTTTGATAATTGTTGCATTTTTGTATTAATTGGTTGCATAATCATTCATATTATAATAATTCAAAAAAAAATATGCATTTGCATTAGGATTTTAATTTCACATTTTGGTATTAAGTAGGTATTAATTTATTTTAAAATAATTTAAAGATAATCACAAAAGTAATTATTAGGCAATTTTAATTGACAATTGATTTTAGGATTTAAATAGTTTAATTAGGGTTTTATTTTAATTTTTACAAAATTAGAAAAAATACAAAGTAAAAGTACAAAATACAAAAAAAATGAATGAAAATGAATGCAAAAGCAAAAAGAAATAAAAGAAAACAAAATCAAAAAATAAAGACAGATTAAGTAAATTTTGGGCCAAAATATTTCAACCCAAACAAAGTTCCCTTCAGAACACACCCAGGCCCAAGCCCCATTTCCCCGATCCGGTCCAACACCCTTTGAAATCAAAACGGCGACGTTTCATTAATGACTAATCCTGGCCGTCGATGTTATTTGATCAAACGGCCAGGAAGCTAAGGTCCAATAAAATATAATGGTTGGATGATTTAATTAAATCAGAAAAATAAAAATAAACTCGTATCGTCTCCTTCATATCAACCCTAACCTCGCCGGAATCCCTCGCGGGCGGGAAACACCACCTGCGCCAAAGGCCCCAAAATTTATACCGTCGGTCTGTCTCATCCCCCTCTTTCCATTCCCACCCTTAGCCTCCTTCAAATCTCCCCAGGAGTCCTCGAATCTTCCTTTGAAGATTTTCCGGCCATGACGCCGGTTAACCCAATCGCTTCTAAAATGACACCATAGAACCGCTTTGACCTCCCCTACACAACCCCTAAGATCTTGGGTCTCGAATATAGCTGGAACAGCTCGAATTTGAGTTTGAAGATTTTTCGGCGAATCTGAACTTCAATAAATTTGCACAAAATGGTGCCACGGGGTTTTCCTCATCTTCTTCTTAAGGATTTTGGTGTTAAAAGATCGTTTGTATGCCGAGGTTAGACAGTCGAGTGGCAATTAAGTCGTAAGTCCTTTCCTTTTCTTTGTTTTCTATTATATAAGTTTGTTTTGTCGATTAAGACCTTGCATGAGTTCCTTTTAATGATTATAGTTTATTTCGGCATTAATTAGAATATCCCTCCAGATTAATATGGTTCTTATTGATTGATGTTTGTTCTGATAGTTAATCCAATTAGTTCAGTAGTTTAGTGATTAGTTGATCGAATTTGTTTGTCTATTAGTGATTATCATTGGTCAATTAGTTAATCTTAGTTGTTAGTTTAGTTTAGAATTAAAATTGCAGTAGTAATTCTAGTTAATGGATAAATCATGGTTTAAGGATTTGTTTTGGGTAGTAGCAGTCTTAGTCTAATTCGAGGGGGCAGTGAGGTTAGTTGAGGTAATTCATAAATAAAAATCTTGTAGAGTGAATAAGAATTCACTAGAATATACTTTCTAGAAATAGGACTTTAGTGCACATTTCCGGAAGCTTAGGGTGTCTAATTGAATAATAGGTCATGAAATAAGTGGAATACAAGTAATAAGGCATATTAAATAAGGACTGATTTTAAAATCTGAAAATTTGAGGATTGCCCCTCAATTGTGCCTATAAAAAGGTATCACCTTGCCTTGTAGTCCAAGTTTGATCCCCAAAAAAAATTCCCCCAAAAATATCTGTCCAGTTCCAGATCTGAAATTAAAAATTTCAAATCACAATCTCCTCTTTAAAATCTGAATTCATTTCAAAAATCCAAAAAATAATAAAAAATCAGTAAAAAACCAAAAAAATACTGTTCCATTGAATTTTCAGCTTAATTTCAATTTTTATAGTTCAAAAGTTAGTATTTGTGGATCAGAGGTTATTTGAAACAAATTTGAGTATTTTCAGGGGTTCAATAACCCTGTTTTGGCTAGTTTCGCAGTGCTTTTAATTGCTGAAGTTATCCTGATATCCATTGAATCCAATTTTGGGTTAAATCAAGTTCAATTGGGCCTGTTTGGGTATTTACTTTTGTGTTTGGGTTTTACAATTCATCCGGTTGTTGTTTGAGAGTATATTCTGGGTTAAAACCACTTCTGCTGTTGATTTAAGTCTGATCTGCTGCTGTTGCTGTTGTTTTGGATAATTTTCCAACAAAAAATACTGCTGACTCTCTCTTCTTCTTCTGGATTTCTCAGGTACACATCTGTATATTCGATGATTATGAGCTGAAATGTGCATAAACGATTTTATGAAGATTGAAGTTATTTTTAAAAATTAAAATCTGATTTAGTTTATGTTTGGATCTATATATTCATCATTTAATTCATTCAACATTGTTTAAGTTTTACTTGTTATGTACTAAATAAATTGTATGAACTGCTATGTACTAAATTCATGTGGTCACTTTAAATAGAATATGTAATTAGTAGCATTGTTTGATTTAATTTTAGAGGTGATATTACTTAGAAAATTCATCTAGA
>MDKF010396297.1:0-21760 GCA_026770625.1 Nicotiana glauca
CTGATATTCGAGTGGTTCTGGCTATATTTGAGCCAAGATACCACTAGATATGGGTAGAGGGTGGCTAGGTGCATCTATGGTATTATTTTGGTTGAGTTTGGTTCACTTTGTGTTTGCCGGAGTAGGGTTCCGGCGACACAAAATGAAAGATTCGAGAAGATACAGGGATATTTGAAGGAGACGGTTGGTATGGGTGGAAAGGGGAAGACGAGGGCTACCTATGGTGTTAATTGGGAAGCCATTAGCATAGGTTGAGTCTCCCGCCGGTGAGACAGTCCGGCGAGGACTTCATACGAGGAAGACGAAGAGGTCAAAGGGCTCTGTCTCTAACATTAGAGACAGGCGTTATATACATGTATTGTATGATTTTAATCCCCAACCGTTGGATTATAAGGTTTAGACGGTCGAGATTAAATACCCCCTAAACGACGTCGTTCCATTTAAGTTATGTCCAACCTCATCCGTTTGATCAAGTGTGATGGACGATTATGATCAACTGGCTCTAACGACGTCGTTTTATTTGCTTGAGGACCGCTTCATCTGATCCGTTGATCAGCAGGATCAACGGTCCAGATCTATTGAACTTAAACGGTGTCGTTTGGTTGTATCTGGGGATGGGAGGACTGGGCTAGATTTTTGGGCCTGGTCCGGTTTTGGTGAATATATATATCATATTTGGCCCAAATTTTGTGTTTTTAGTTTGCTCTTATTTTATACATTGTATTGTTATTAATTTTTATTTTTGTATTTTTTATTTTCTGAAGTAATTTATTTATTTATTTCATCCTATTATATTATTATATTTTTTATTTAATTTTCCTATTATTTGTTCTACCGTTTTTGATGTTTTCCTAATTAATTCCCTTTTATTTATTTTTAATTTTGGAATTCTTTACTTGGGGTAAAAATCACGTGCTCACACTAACTAGGCATCAGAGTCAGCATTCTTTTGCATCATCTATTCAAACATCATTTCAATTCTCCCCATTTCATTGTTAACTCTTCTGATCAAACGAATTGAGGCAATAAAGTTGCTCTTATTGCTACTTGCAGAGTTTGTGGCCCAGAATCATTTGTAGAATGTGGCACTCCTACGAAGTGTACAGATAAAGGCTTTGATCCTAATGCTTACATGCTATTTTCAAAATCTAGATATAATCCCAATAAGCCATCAAAATTAGGGAATCTCCCATTAGAAGTTTCTATAAGGCAACCCCATCAAGGTCTAGGGTACAAGAAACCATCACCAGTTTGTATCTCTATAAGAAGGGCAAACAATAATCGTATCACTACGGAAGATGGACCTTCCACTTCCAATAGGCCTTTTGTCTTTGATTGACTGAGGACTTCCGAATTTGAGAGAGTGGGTCCATTAAAGAAGGGGAACAAGTTCAAGAGAAATTATCAAAGCATAAGAACACCCGTTTTGCCCAAAATCTAGAAGATCTCTAAGGATTTCCAAAGTTTGGTTCCTTCTAGAATAAGGCAACAAACAAAACTTGTGGTTTAAGTGAAGAGGTACTGAAGGTGAAGCCATATACTATGGTCTACACCAAGAAACATGATGAATATGAAGAATGAGTGGACTCTGCATATCACATCACTAATGCGAGCAATATGTTTCATCTCTAATGAAGGCTAACGAGAAATTGGAGGATATTTCTTGGTGTTACCACATATCTTTCAACGATGGGGATCCTCAAGAAGATAAAGATGCGAAAGATTCTCCCTTGTACTTGAAGAAGGGGTGAAGATGACGGTTGATGCCTTAAAAGAAGTTACCCTTGGCACTGATGAAAAATCAAGGCCCACTTACCTAAGTGTTTTACTAGCAATCGAAAAGCACTTATATGGAGTTACTCAAGGAGTACAAGGATGTATTTGCTTGGAGTTACAAAGAGATGCCTGGCTTGAACCCTAGAGAAGCAGTCCATCACCTTGTAGTCAAGAATGACACTCGTCTTTTTAAGCACACCCAAAAGGGGCTTTAGCCCGAATTTGGTTCCCTCAATTGAAAGTGAAGCTAACTGTCACGCTCCAAAACTGAGGGGCGCGATCGGCGCCCGACCCGGTAGCCCAGTCAAGCGGACCTGGGTGCCTTTCCTATCCCACATGTTACCCCGTAATTTCATTGCTTATTAATCAAAGGAATTAGCCTTTTTATAATTAACACACCATTTTACAAACATACATGGTTACTTAAGAGGTTTACAACTTACATTTCCCAACATACAAAATATATATTTACATAAGTTTGTAACCTACGTTCACTGTCTAAGGAGCCTCTAAGGATACAAAAGGAGAATATAATACTTGCCGGTAACAAGGCTCCAGCTATAACTTACACTAAAAACCAGAATAAGACTCCAAAATAAAAAGTGGAATGAACCACGTAGGGCCCCGAGAAGAAAGGGGCTCACCAATGCAGCTGACAGAAGGTGAAGGGGAGCTACGGCCGGTGGACTGGAGTACCTGCTACGAATCCACCTACAATCATAACACAAATCTAGCTCCCCCAGCAATAGGGACGTCAGTACATTTGAATTGTACTGGTATGTACGAACAAGCCTTGCCCTAAGTAAACTCAAACCATACACAAGTAGCAAGTAGTAATGGAATCAACAATCAAATACACATGAAAGGAAACAATCAAGCTCAACAAGGTTACAAACTCTCCATTTCCCCTTCAACATTTTCACATCAATGATTTCAGAACATTTTCATATTTTTATTTCAATAGTGATTTCGATCACTTTTCACCCTTATTACCTCGGCCACCCTTCTCAGCAAAACCCACACCTTATTACTTCGTGTTGCGGCGCATAACCCGATCCCACCAAAACAATCACAATTCACAAATAACACAACAACAACAACAATTCACAAAGAACAACAATAAAAAATTCTCAAGGACAACAACAACAATTCGCAAATAATTTCCGTAACAATCAATACTCCTTCCATCGTATTCAACAGTTCATATGCAATTTAAGTCACCACAATAATTTCCCACAATAAAGCCAAGCATGTTATTACCTCAGTTGTTTCGATTGCATCAATTACAATTTCTTTCCATCATTTGTTTCTCGACTCTTACCACATAACACATTTACATCCACACATTAGGTTTATTTACAATTACTTACACCATTATATCAGGAGACTTAACCACAAACACTCAAATCATGCCAATCACAAGAATTTCACAAATAATCCACGTAGCTTTCACATACCAAATATTCGTACACCAAACAAAGTGATTCTACAAAGGTCAAAGTTAGCCATATATACCTGGAGTCGAATTCCCTTTTAACCTTTACTTTAAATTCACGAAATAGTCTATCAACGTCAATCTAGTGCACAAGTTAACATATATGACTTAGAATTGAAGCTCACAATTTCTACTCAAACTTATTTAGGTTACTAATCCCTTTATGAACAATCGTTTACTCCTACCCAATTCCTCTTACTAGATTTTTGGTTTTAAAAAGACATGCATGTATATTTTTAACCATTATTTTCAAAAATCAATGCATTAGACTCCCCCCTCCCCTAGTTTACACCTAAAAATCAATGAAAAAGGGTTAGGGATTTTACCTGCAAGAATGGGGGTGAAGACGATTACTTTGAAATTCCCCGACCTAGATAGTTTTGAAGAATCAAATTGATGGAGATGATTTTCTCGCTCAAGAACCCTATCTTCCCTCTCTCTTATTTGATCAGAAAATATGTTAAAAATGAAGGGTTTGGGTGTTTTATTGAAAAGGGGTCGGGTTTGAAAATTTAGAAAAATTGGAGCCGAGTCGAGTTTGCGGTCGCGTTTTGTGATCGCATAATAGGAATGCGGTCCACTAAAAGTGCTTCAAAATTCTGGACGTTGTGTTTGGGTTTGCGACGAAAATACGGTCCGCATAACCGATTTGCGGTCGCATAATTCACCACATTTTGACCTCTATTTTAACCAAACGACTGAATCAATCTGCGGCAGAAATGCGGTCTGCATACCTGGTTTGCGACCGCATTATGGATTGCATAATAGCATTTTTCTGGAAACTTTTATTCTTTGATTTTTAAATGCTAAACCAGTACAAAGGGTCCGAACTGCGGTTCACAAGCTCGCCGCAAAGAATTTTACACATCCCTAACACATATTCGGGACTTAACCCTACGAGCTACTGAGTTTTGAGGAAAAACTTTTCACGGGGCCTTACACTAACAAACTCATTGAAGCTGGCTTCATTCGTACAGTTAAATACTCAACATGGGTTTCAAGTATTTTTCCTATGAGAAAGAAGAATGGCCAAATTCGAGTGTGTATTGACTTTAAGGATCTCAACAGTGCATGGCATAAGGATGAAATTTTGCTTCCTAGTCTTGATCTTATGATTGACACTACCACTAGCTACGAGGCAGTTTCATTCATGGATGGTTCTTTGGACTATAACTAAATTAGCAAGGCACCAAAAGATGAAGAGCTTACTACATTCCATACCCCATAGGGTATTTATTGCTAAAAGGTAATACCTTGTGGCGTAGATAATGATGGTGCTACTTAACAAAGGGATATGCACAATATTTTTAATGACCTTCTATGCAAGAATGTCGAATGTTATGTTGATGACTTGGTGGTAAAATCAAGAAAGAGGAGCGACCACTTGAAAGACTTGAGAATGGTGTTTGAGTTGCTTTGGATGTACCTACTCAGGATGAATCCATTGAAATGCACCTTTGAAGTTACTTTTAGGAAGTTACTTGGTTTCATTGTCCAGTATAGAGGGATTGAAATTGATCAAGCCAAAGTAGATGCAATTTTGAAAATGCCTGAGCCTCAGGATATTCATGGATTGAAAAGTCTGCGAGGAAAGCTAGAATACCTTAGGAGATTCATCTCAATCCTAGCTGGGAGGTGCCAACCATTCAGTAGCCTCATAAAGAAAGGCATTTCTTTCAAGTGGGACCAAGCTTGTAGCAAAGCCTCTGAAAGTATCAAAACTTACTTGATGAAGCCTCCAGTTTTGGAAGCCCTTATACTAGAAAACCATTGATACTATATATTTCAGCACAAGAAAGGTGTGTTAGAGCGTTGTTGCCCAAGAAAATAGTGAAGGGAAAGAAAACTCCCTTTACTACTTGAGCAGGATGATGACACTAAATGAGCTGAATTATTTGCCAATCAAAAAGTTATGTTTGGCGCTAGTCTTCTCAATCCGAAGTTGAAGCACTATTTTCAAGCTCATGTCGTTCGTTTTGTTTCTAGAGTAAATACCATCAAGTTCGTGATGTAAAAACCTGTCCTTAGCTATCGACTAGCAAGGTGGTACCTCCAGTTTCAACAATTTGAAATGTGTACATCCCTCAAAAAGCTATAAAAGGACAAGCGTTAACGGACTTCTTGGCAGATCACCCTATACGTGATGATTGAGAGCTAATTGGCAAACTACCTGATGAGGACGTAATGGTCATTAAAGTTCACCCTCCATGGAAGATGTACTTTGATGGTGCTACACATCACGGAGGAGGTGGTTCTGGTGTAGTATATGTCACTTCTCAAGGTAAAGTTCTACCCTACTCTTTTACATTAACACAACTCTGCTCTAACAATGTTACTAAGTATCAAGCATTAACACTTAGGCTTGAAATGATTGTCAAAATGAAGAGGTTGCAATTGCAAGTATTTGTTGACTCTCAGTTAGTGTTCAACCAACTTTTAGGTAGTTACGAGATCAAAAAACCTAAACTACGCCCATATCATGATTATGTTAAAACATTGATGAGGTGGGTCTGTGATGTGACTATTCAACATGTACCAAGGAAAGAAAACAAAAAGGCTAATGCTTTAGCTGCCCTAGCTTCATTGTTAACCCTCCCTAATCAAGCGCAAGTTATAAGCTGCCAAAAATGGCTAGTACTGCTGCCAAATGAAGGTAAAAGTGAAGAAAATAAACTCGAGCATCATGTCGCTATTTTTGAAGCTGAGAAGAAAGAATGGCAACAACCTATTATTGATTACTTGAGCTATGGGATACTTACATAAAATCATAGGAGAAGGACTGAAATCAGCCTTCGTGCACCTTGCTTCCTTTATTACAAAGATACTCTATATAGAAGATCATTTGACGGAGTACTCTTACGATGCTTGGGAGAAGATGAACCACTCCAAGCTTTGCAAGAAGCATTCTCGGGTATGTAGGTCACACCAGTTTGGACCAAAGGTCTACTTTCATATAAAAAGGATGGGATATATTGGCCAATTATGGTAAAAGGTTTCTTGGAATACGCTCAAAGATGTAAGGCTTGCCAAATTCATGCAAATTTTATTCATCATCCTCCAGAAGTGTTGCACCCGAGTGTTGATCCTGGGCGTTTGACGCTTGGGGATTGGATGTTGTTAGACCACTGCCAAAGTCCTCTAGTGGAAACCTATACATCTTGGTTGCAACTAACTACTTCTCAAATGGACTGAAGTTGTTTCTCTTAAGGAAGTAAAGAAGGAAAATATTGTAAGTTTCATCCGAGTAAACATAATCTATCGCTTTGGAATTCCTCTTTACATAATAACGGATAATGAAAAACCATCCAAAAATAGGTTGATGAACAATATTTGTGATCTCTTTGGCTTCAAACAATGTAAATCTTTGATGTAAAATGTTGCCGCCAATGATATAGCTGAGGTATTTAACAAAACTCTATGCAACTTATTAAAGAAAGTTTTCTCCAAATCCAAACGAGATTGGCATTATCGTCTGGAAGAAGCTATGTGGGCATATAGAACAACTCATGGCACGCCAACATAATCAACCCCTTATTCACTTGTTTATGAAGTCAAAGTTATTTTTCCACTCGAGCATCAAATACCTTCATTATGATTAGCTATTCAAGAAGGGATCACTGATGAAGAAAATGCTCGATTTCAATTAGCAGAGTTGGAGGCTCTTGATGAGAAGAGGTTGGAAGATCAACAGAATCTTGAATGTTAATAAGCTCGATTGTATCGTGCCTTCAAAAAAAGAGTTTGCCCGATATCCTTTCAAGTAGGAGATCAAGTCATTGCCATATGAAGACCCATTATTACTTCCCATAAACATGTAAGGAAGTTCACTTTAAAATAGGATGTTCCATATGTCATACAAGAAGCTTATTCAAGTTGGGCTTACAAACTGGTTTATGTAGATGGCATGTGAATCGGCCCTATTAATGGCAAGTTCTTAAAGAAGTATTACCTTTCAATTTGTAGCTCTCCTTAACGCAAGAGTATAAACTGTGTACGGTCCAAAAAAAGTCCGATAGATTGAAATCTTGAAAGAGGCATCTAGACAAAAGCCAAGACATAAAAAATTGAAAATTAATAAAAAAACTCGCCCGTTCTATACTACGATATGAATTGATCCTCTTAACCTAGGTACACATAGATCTTAGAGTTTCATTCTAAATTCAGTCGCATGAGTTCAAAAGATACACAATGCCCAAATCATCGTTCGAGTGAGGTATGAAGGAATTCAATCCATTTAATCAACACTTAAAAAATCAAGCTGAAATACCATTCTTCTGTTGAACTTTGGATCCCATTTGATTTAAAGGGGGCAAGCTCCTATTGTAAATTGATATCTTCAATGGGATGATTATAGTCTTTTAGGAGGCTGCCAATATTTGCATTGAAGTCCGGCAATTCGCTATGCCTTCATGTTCGACAAACCTTCAAGTTTGTTGGCCTCCAAATACTCTCTAAAAAGGGAAGGAAAGAGAGGCATCAGAAAGGAACACAAGTATAAGAAGGAAGATTACCTGGCACGACGTTTCAAATTTAGTGAGACTTGAACCCAAGATATTTTGTGAGAATGAAGCTCTTGAATTTTAATTTTTGGCAATTAAAACATCTTGCGATATTGAGGCTTCCATACCAAGACATGAAAGTTTTGGTGAAGTCATACTAACTTGGAACTGTCAAAAAATCAAAAATTAAAGCCGACTTCGAAATGTTATCTAAAACTATCCTTAAAGCATTTAATTTTACATTTTGGACATTCTTTAGAGTTTGAAGTTTAGTTTTCAAGAAATTAAATGGTTAGTGATTTCGATATTTCTACATCAAGATACAAAATTTTTTGTGAAATCAGACAAATCTAAAATAGTCGGTGTGTCAGAATTTCATGTTGATTTCCAAATATTATCTAAAACTATCCTTAAGGCATTAAATTTTATATTTTGGATATGTATTAGATTTTGAAGTTAGTTTTCAAGAAATCAAACGGTTCATGATTTCGATGTTCCTATATCAAGACACAAAAGCATTGGTGAAGTCACGCAAATCTGAAATCGTCAGCATGTTAGAATTTAATATTGATTTCGAAATATTATCTGAAAATATTCTTAAGGTATTAAATTTTTTATTTTGGATGTGGTTTAGATTTTGAAGTTTAGTTCCCAAAAAAAATTATACGGTTTGTGATTATAATGTTTCTACACCAAGATATAATTTTTTTGGTAAGACTGTGCAAATCTGAAATTTTCAACGCGGTGGAATTTAAAGTTGAATTCAAAATATTGTCTAGGGTAATTATGAAGGTATTCAATTCTAAGTTTTGGATATATTTAAATATTGAAGTCTAATTTCCGAGAAATTAAATGGTTCGTTATTTGGACTCTCCCACAACAAGATATGAATCTTTTGTTTCAAGCGTGTAAAGTTGATAATTGTAAATGCGACTAAGATAAATGTTGAAAAAAGTAAAGCAAAAAAGAAGTAATCTTATTTATGATGAAATAAATATCCACTAGGTCAATCTAACATAAATATAAAAGAGGAGATAATGCTAATAGTCTAATCTAAACATAACTTGTAGTTGGTCAATTCTTGACACCTAGTTTCCAGGTTCTTCTTCTTCTCTTTCAGATTGGCCGAATCATCAACAGTCAGCAAATTTACGTTGTCATATGAAGAGACCTCAGTCTCGGCAACTTAAACTTTTGCTTGAATCTCTTCAACCTCCTTTTGAGTCGCTTCTATAACACCTTCGAGATTCTCCCTCCCTTGTTATAATATTTGCAACATTTTCACAACTCTCTTTTGTTTCTTTTCACTTGAGGAAACTTTCTTGACTTTCTCGCTTTCTTCAAGTTTGAACGATTCGAGATGCTCCTTAGCTTTGGAAATCAGTTCTATATTCTTATCTTCACTCGTCTTATCAACCAAATTGGATCGCTCTTGGTCATATGAAGCGGAACGCTCGAATAGAGAATCAGTAAATTCTCTAATGGAGAAAGATCCCAAACATTCACCTTCTTCATATCCTTGAAAATCTCAATGATTTTCTCCATATAAGATGAGAGAAATTCCACATGAGTTTTGGTGAGTATATTGTAAATATCCTTCCAAAGTCCCAAGATGAATTCCTTTTTGCGATAAAAGACAATGCTCTTTCCTTCAAAAATAAGTATTGCTGCATTTGTTGGTAGTGGAACGCGAGTTATCTCATTTGGAGTTTTTCTTTTTAGGGCTGTGTCATGAGGAAGAGATGATGCCTTTGAATACGACTTCACTTTAGATGTAGGACCTGCAATAGATTTATCACTAACTTGCGACTAGTCATATAGTGACGCCATCAGATGCCCAATGGCATTTAGCTGCATAAGGAAAAGGCAAAGAAAGAAAATAAATTTTAGTGAAGCTATTCGTTCCCAAAAAAGGGGGAAAAGGCATGGTTATTATATTCTACCGCTTTGTTACAAGCTGTGTGCGTTCTTGGGGACTATCAATACTTGGAACCTCTACAATCTCTACCGGGTTAAACCTTTTTCTTTTCCATTTTTTATTTTCGTTAGTACTCTGGCTTGTATCTTGAGGAATCACGTGCTAAATGGAAGAACTTGAGGGTGTTTCTCTATATCTATTGAAGTGCACACCACCTCTTTCAAAGCTGCCTTTGAGGATTTAAGCTTCCTTTTCTTATGTTGTGTAACTATTTTTAGGATTGGAGTAGGTAGTTCTTTGACTTTTGAGGTGTCTTTCCAATACCTTAATCTTCACCTCCTAAAGGAGTAGTAAAGTTTGGCCCAACATTGTCTACCAGACTTGTAAATTATCCTCAAGAAACTTTTCATGTGCCTTATCAAAGGAAGGTAATTAAACATAAGCTCATGAAGTAATTTAACTCCAACTCTTGAGGGGCCTCGTTTTCTACATAATTATAAGAACGAAAATTAGTTAACATTGTTGGTGTCCAAACTATATTTTCTCCGCCGTGGATGCGTTTTCTCGCATCTTTTTTGTTAAAGTACCTCACAGGCGCACTCTCATAGAGTATTCCACCATCAAAGGGACAGATGGACCCTTAGCAAGTGGATAATGGATTTTGAGGTAATATCAAAGCCAACCGTAAACATAATGGATGGAAAAACAAACTTTAAACTGGTTAAGTTGGGAAGAACACGAAATCTTATTCAAACCATGATAGATACGCGCCAAAATGGGGACCGCAAGGCTAATCTTTTGCCTGCTTGCCATCATGATTTCCATCTTAAAAGTCTCGGGATGAATGAAGTTCTCTAATTTATAGCAAAACACAAAAACACATAGCCAACATGAAAAGAAGGCTGCTAGATATGTTTCATCTTTCTTGTTAGACCTCACCTTAAGCTTGGAAAATACAGCTTATTGATCGCTTGACCACCTAGTTATCTCGGGAATAACTCTATTAGGATTATGTATCGAATTTAGGAGCGTGCGAATTTCTTTTCCTTTCACAATGGGGCAGTAAATATATAAAATCTTTCTTACGCCAAAAATTTGTCCACTTGCTCAAGGAGACCTTTTGGTTAACATTGGTGCCTTTCTTATGATGATGGAAGGTAACAAACAAATACTCGCAAAATCGATGAATAAATCTCATCTATTTTTCTTCTAGACAATGAGTGCCCTTGTCTCAGGTACCACTTCTCTTAAGGAAAACCTGCATTGGGTGAACCTCCAAGAATATGTAAGTCCCAAATAGAGTTAGATATCTCCCTAACTGATGTAAGAAGTGTGTTCGTTTTGGGAGACCAAGCCTCACAAAATGCTTGCAAAATGTTCGAGTTTCGATCATAAGTGAAAAGTGAGTCATAGACAACATCATAAATCTTGGCTATAATCAGGGTTTGTTGGTTCCACCAAGTACATCTTCAGCCCATTCGTAATATCCTGGAACATGATGATACTCCCCTCGATTGTTATCGTGTCTCCCCAACGTGTTTCTCCTTGAATTATGCGTTGCTCTAAATTTGGAAAGATTCTAGAGATGTTTACGTGGCGATGAATTGGCGCTTGGAGAGACCACGTCTTGACAATAGATTAGAAGTAGACTTGTGCTCCAAAGTCCAATTTCCTACATGAAGCGGGTTACTCAAAGAAGGCCATAAGGATGCATATCGGCCAACATGTGGGGGTGTGAATTAAAAGTTTGGTTTGTTCTTTTCCATCTTCAGTCTCAACTATCAAATATCTAAGTTTGGAGGAAGGTGAGGTATAATCTCTAAAATCTACCATCTCTTCGGGCTGCAAAGAAGAAAATGTCATCATCGTCTAAATCAAGAATATTGGGGGTGGTAAAATGGTCTTGATGGATGAAATGGCCTCCATATTTTGGGCAAGGGATGAGTATTCGTCCCTTCACACATTGAGAGTAATCTCTCCGATATTCGGTCCACCTTGAGGGTAATCTCTCCATATTCAGGCGGGGATGAGTATCCATCCCTTCATACCTTGAGAGTAATCTCTTTGATTCGGGTCACCTTGAGAGTAATCTGTCTAACATTAAGGCCATGATGATTATCCATCCCTTCACACCCTAAGAGTAATCTCTTCGATATTCGGGCGGGGATGAGTACCCTTCCCTTCATACCCTGAATTGTCTTCTTCATGTATAGATCATCTCGTTAAACAAAAACATATCCTTCTCATTTGACCTGTAAAAAAGAAAAAAAAAAGAAAAAATACAAAGAAAACGCAGAGGAATTAAAGAAGATAAAAAATCACATTTGCACAGGCTTCCTAAACATCAAAGGTCGAAGTAAAACTGACTTTGTGGATGACGTTGGTTTTAATCAATTATCATGAGAATGTGGGTTTATATAGCTTATGAAACATCATTAAAATATTGTTAGGCGATGTGGGATCAGGTGTGAGGTGGTCAAACACTTTCTACTCCAAATAGAATTCGAATTGTGAGATAGAAACTGTGAGAAGTTACCTTAATTTAGAATCTTTCTCCTTAAAATTTCTAATGCGATATAATATTTGTTTAACTCACGTGTGCCGCCAGAAAGATTGAGTATTGGCTTTGATAGCATTTATCTTTACAGTAGTGGCAATTGATCTTTCAATTATTTACATAAGTAAACTTTCTTGAAGCCAACATTAAAAGCTCATCAACTTAAAATATATAAATCTTTCTAAAGAGGAGGAAAGTTTCTTGAATGTATTAAGACTGAAAACTTTATATTTGAGAAACAAATTGCGGTTCGGGGTCAAGAGCTCAAGCTATTTGACATTGTACTTCATGCCTTGTTTTAAAGTTCAACATATCTACATCTCAACAAGTCTTGAAGCAGGCGGCATTTGTAGGTATGTCAAATTTAATGGATTTAAATTCAATAAAATAACTTGAATTATATTTTAAATACATTAGTCCAAATAAATATTATGAGCTAATATAGTTGAATTAATTACCTAAGTCCAATAAATATTAGCTAGGTTATCTCATTTGGTTGGGCTACAAATGATAAGCCAACTTTTTAGGTCCAATAAGTGTAACGACCAGGCCAATTGTTCTGAGAGTATTACCCCGAACCCCTATTTAATGCTCCCTCCATGTCATTCTGTGGTTACGTGACTTACTGGGAATTTTGGTTTCTGGTTTCGGAGTGAAATGGGAGACATAGTCCCTAAAATGGAAGTTTAAGTCGTAAAAATTGATCGTAGTTTGATTTGTGTTAAGATGACTCCCGAATGGAGTTTTGATGGTTCCAATAGCTCCGTGGGGTAATTTTGGTCTTAGGGGCGTGTCCGGATATTGATTTGGAGGTCCGTAGGTCATTTCGGCATTAATTGACGAAAGTTGGAAAGTTGGACGATTATTGGAAAGTTTGACCGAGAGTGGACTTTTTGATATTAGGGTCGGATTCCGATTCCAGAAGTTGGAATAGGTCTGTAATTTCAAATGTGACTTGTGTACAAAATTTAAGATCAATAGGACGGAATTAGATAGGTTTTGGCATCGAATGTAGACGTTAAAAGTTCTAAAGTTCATTAGGCTTGAATTGAAGCACAATTCGTGTTTTTAGCATTGTTTGATATGATTTGAAGACTCAGCTAAGTTCGTGTAATGCTTTAGAACGTGTTAGAGTTTTTGTTTGAGGTCCCCGGGGCCTCGAGGTAGTTTCGGATGGCTAACGGATCAAGTTTGGAACTTAAAGAATGGCTCAAGTGCACCAGTTCTCGTGCAATCACACGTGCGCAAGTTTAACCGCAGGTGCGAGCTCGCAGAAGTGAGGGGGTAAGAGCAGCGGTGGAAATAGGCATTCCAGGCAGGACTTACAGGTGCAGAAAAGTTTTTGTAGAAGCGGCTTCGCTTCTGCAATGGGATGATGCGCAGGAGTGACTGGGTTGCAGGTGTGATGTGTTTTGTCGCAGGCATGCACGCGTAGGTGTGACCCTTTCCTCGCAGAAGTGGACCCAGGGGACTTAAGTGAAGTCCGCACCTGCAATGGAAATTCCGCAGGTGCGGAGCCGCACATGCGGTTGTCTGTTCGCAGATGCGAAATCGCAGGGTAGAAAAGGCCTAAGTTCGAGGGTTTGATTTTATTATCCATTTTTGGACCTAGAGAGCACGGATTGAGGCCAAAAGTTTAGGGATTTTCAGAGGAAACATTTGGGTAAGGATTCTTGATCTCGTTTTTGATTAATTTTCAATAATCTGTCATTAATTTCTTCATTTAATTAAGGATTTGGGTTGAGAAATAGGGGGAAAAGGTGGAAAATTCTTAGGCCGAAATTTAAGGTTTTGATCGAGGTTTTGGTATATGATTTGTGTAATTTTTTGTATGGATAGACTTGTGGTTGAACAGGTGTTCGAATTTTGTGACTTTTACCCGATTTTGAGATGTGGGCTCGGGTCGACCTTTGGGGGCGATTCCTAATTTCTCGTTAATTTTATTATTTAGATTAATTTCTCATAGTTATATTTATTGTATGTAATTGCGTTTGGCTAGATTTGGATCGTTCGGAGTTAGAAAGTCGAGATAAAAATGTTATTATTGATTGATTGAGCGAGGTTTGGGGTAAGTTACTTGTGTAACCTTGTGTGGGGGAAATTTTCCTTAGGATTTGGTATTATTGTGATTATTTGAGATATGTGAGGGTTGTGTACGCAAGGTGACGAGTGCATACACGGGCTAAGGTTGAAATTCTACTTTTATCTAAGTAGTTTTCCTTTTATGCCTTCACTGAGTTACATTTGCATGTATAGTCACCGTGTTTAGCCTAATTGCACATGTCTACTTATTTTATCTCTAGTTTGAATTGTACTACATGCCTAGTTGAATTTCCTGTTTTCTTGACTCAGTATTCATTATTTAACTTGGGATTCCTTATTTGAACTTGCTATCCTTGAATTATCATTTTTTCAGTTGTCATGTCTTAGTTTTCATCATTGTTGATAAGATGACTGTTTGGTTATTGCACGAGGTTTCTCCCATGCCATTGTGATTATTGATACGCATGTGGTGGTATAAGGTCTAGGTGTTGAGACGCATACAGTGAGATAAGGTGGACTTGATACGCGTGGTTAGTAGGGGAACTACTAGAAGTCATGCAGTGTGATAAGGTTGGCTAAAATGCGGCATGCTATTTCGGGAAAATGATTTTCAAAACAAAGGCTTCCGCGGTGATATAAGGAAAGAGTGTGAGATATTTACTTTTGGAACTACGAGGCGGTACCTCGGGAGCCTCCCTGTTTATTTTCTCTCTTTGTTGTGTTGGTTGTTGTTGTCTTTCCTTAACTTGTAAGATCTTTTCTTCCCCTTTCATGGTGTAATTGTCTTTTCTTGATTTCATGTTATTACCTTCCGTAAATTTCCATTGCTTCGCTTCTCTATCACTTCATTATATTATTAAATCTCCTGTTTTATTTCTTATTAATTCCAGTAGGGCCCTAACTTGACCTCGTCACTACTCAACCAAGGTTAGGCTTGGCACTTATTAGGTACAGTTATGGTGTACTCCTACTAGGCTTTTGCACATCTTTTGTGCCGATCCAGGTACCTCCCACCAGAACTGATATCAGTGAGCCACTGACTGCGTGGAGATTTCAAGGTATATTTGCCAGCGTCTATCCGTAGACCTCGAAGTCCCCCTCTATCTTTATTATGTTGTTTTTCCTTATCTTCATTAGACTCCGATGTATAGAGATATTTAGCATTTCTCTTGGAGCTTGTGACTTATTTCTACCAGGTTTTGGGAGTTGTAATTTTTTTGAATTACAGTTTTTATTTATTTCAGACATTGAGATTTGAGTTTTAGCTTAATATTCAGTTATCCTCAAAAATTGTTAGGCTTACCTAGTTTTAGAGACTAGGTGCCGTCACGACATCTTACGGAGGAAAATTGGGGTTGTGATAAGTTCATATTAGAGCTCTACGTTCATATGTGTTATGAGTCACAAGTAGGTTTAGTTGAGTCTCGCGGATCGGTATGGAGACGTCTGTAGTTATCTTTGGGAGGCTATGGAATTGTTAGAAAAAGCTTCACTTCTTTGATTCCTTATCATGTGAAATCATTTACTTCGGATTCTAAATTTATGTATTTTTATTCTCTTACAGATGGTGAGGAAACGCACAGATAGATAAGATGATCAGACACTCACCCTTCATGGTTTCGCCCATGAAGGGTGTTATGAGGTTCGGAAAGAAGGGCAAGTTGAGCCCTAGGTATATTGGATCTTTTGAGATTCTTGAGAGGGTTGGAGAGTTGGCTTACAGACTTGCACTACCATCTAGTTTCTCTGTAGTTCATACAGTGTTACATGTTTCCATGCTCTGGAAGTATCACGGCAATACATCTTATGTGTTAGACTTCAGCTCAATCCAGTTGGACAAGGATCTATCTTATATTGAAGAGCCGGTGGCCATTTTAGATAAGCAGGTTCGACAGTTAAGGTTGAAGAGCATTTCATTAGTGAAGGTTTAGTGGAGGGTCATCCGGTCGAGGAGGCGACTTAGGAGACCGAGCATGATATGCGCAACCGTTATCCTCATCTTTTCACCACTTCAGGTATGTTTCTATACTCGTTTGAGGACGAACATTTGTTTTAATCGGGGGAATATGTAACGACCCGACCGTTAGTTTGGGAGTATTAGCCCCAAACCCTGTTTTATTTCTCCTTCTATGTCATTCTATAATTACATGACTTTTCGGGAGGTTTGGTTTCTGGTTTCGAAGTGAAATGGGACACATAGTCCCTAAAATGGAAGTTTAAGTTGTAGGAATTGACCGTAGTTTGATTTATGTGAAGACGACTCTGGAATGGAGTTTTGATGGTTCCAATAGCTCCGCGGGGTTATTTTGGTCTTAGTAGCATGACTGGATATTTATTTAGAGGTATGTAGGTCATTTCGGCATTAATTGGCGGAAGTTGGAAAGTTGGGTAATTTTTGGAAATTTTGACTGAGAGTGAACTTTTTGATATCGGTGTTAGATTTTGATTTCGAAAGTTGGAATAGATCCGTAATGTTAAATGTGACTTGTGTGCAAAATTTGAGGTCAATAACACATGATTTTATAGGTTTCAGCATCGAATGTAGAAGTTAGATGTTCTAAAGTTTATTAGGCTTGAATCGAAGCGTAATTCATATTTTTAGCGTTGTTTGATGTCATTTGAAGGCTCGACTAAGTTCATGTGATATTTTAGTACATGTTAGAGTGTTTGGTTGACATCCCGGGGGCCTCAGGGTAGTTTTGGATGGCCAACGGATCAAGTTTGGAACTTAAAAATGGCTGAAATGCACCAGTTCTGGTGCAATCGTACATGCGCAAGTTTAACCGCAGGTGCGAACTTGCAGAAGCGAGAAGATGAGCGCATATGCGAAAATGGGCAGTCCAGGCAGGACTCACAGGTGCGGAAAAGTTTCGCAGAAGTGGCTTTGCTTCTGCGGTGGGATGATACGCAGGAGCGACTGGGTCGCAAGTGCGACACGTTTTGTCGGAGGTGCACAAGCGCAGGTGTGTCCCTTTGCTCGCAGAAGAGGACCCAGGGGATTTAAGTGAAGTTCGTACCTGCAATGGAAATTCTGCAGGTGCAGAGCCACAGATGCGGCAGTGGGTTCACAGATGCAATACCGCTGGGCAGAAAAGGCCTATATTCGAGGTTTTGATTTCATTATCCATTTTTGGACCTAGAGAACTCGGATTGAGGCAAAAATTTGAGAGATTTTCAGAGGAAACATTTGGTTAAGGATTGTTGACTTGTTTTTATTAAGTTCTACTAATCTATCATTAATTTCTTCATTTAATTAATGATTTGGGTTGAAAAATTGGGAGAAAAAAGTGGAAATCCTTATGCCGAATTTTGAGGTTTTGATCAAGGTTTTGTTATCGGATTTGTGTAAATTTGGTATGGGTGGACTCATGGTTGAACGGGTGTTCGGATTTTGTGGATTTTACCCGATTCTGAGGCATGGGCCCGCATCGACTTTTAGGGAGATTTCCTAATTTCTTGTTAGTTTTATTATTTAAATTAATTTCTTATAGTTATATTTATAATATGTAATTGATTTTTGCTAGATTTTGGCTGTTCGGAGTCGGAAGTCGAGGCAAAAGCATTCTTATTGATTGATTGGGTGAGATTTGAGGTAAGTGACTTATCTAACTTTGAGTGGGAAAATTCCAGTTAGTATTTGGTATTGTTGTGAGAATTTGAGAAATGTAAGGGCCGTGCATGGAAGATGACGAGTGTGTACATGAGCTAAATATTGAAATTCCGCTTTTATATAAGTAATTCTCCTTTTATGCCTTAACTGAGTTACCTAAGCATGTATAGTCATCATGTTTAGCCTAATTACATATGTTTACTTGTTTTATCTCTCGTCTGCAACTTGTACTACATGTTTAGTTAAATTTCTTATTATCTTGATTCAGTATTCATTATTTAACGTGGGATTCCTTATTTGAACTTGCTATCCTTGAATTATCATTGTTTCAGTTGTCATGTCTTAGTTTTCATGATTGTTGTTGAGGTGACTGTTTGGTTGTTGCACGATGTTTCTGTCATGCCGTTGTGATTACTGATATGCGCGCGGTAGCATAAGGTCTAGGTGTTGAAATTCTTGCGGTGAGATAAGGTGGGTTTGATACGCGTGACTAGTAGGGAAACTACTAGAATTCATGTAATGTGATAAGGTTGGCTAAAAAATGGGATGCTATTTCGGGAAAACGATTTTAAAAACAAACTATAAGGCTCCCGCAATGATATAAGAAAAGAGTGTGAGATATTTACTTTTGGGACAACGAGACAGTACCTCGGAAGTGCCCCTGTTGATTTCCTCTATTTGATGTGTTGGTTCTTGTTGTCTTTGCTTAAGTTATAAGATCATTGCTTTCCTTTTATGATGTTTTTGTCTTTTCTTGATTTCATGTTATTACCTTCCGTAAATTTCCATTATTTCATTTCTCTATCATTTTATTATATTATTATATCTTCTGTCTTGTTTCTTATTAATTCTTGTAGGGCCTTGACCTGACCTCGTCACTACTCTATCAAGGTTAGGCTTGACACTTACTGGGTACTGTTGTGGTGCACTCATACTATGCTTCTGCACATCTTTTGTGCAGATCCAGGTACCTCCTATTAGACCCGATATTAGTGAGCCAGTGAGTGTGTGGAGACTCAAAGGTATATCTGCCAGCGTCCGCAGACCTCAGAATCTCCCTCTACATTTATTATGTTGTTTTTTTCTTATCTTCATTAGATTTTAATATATAGAGATATTTAGCATTTCTCTTAGAGTTTGTGACTTATTTCTACTGGGTATTAGGAGTTACAATTATTTTGAATTGCATTTTTTATTTATTTCTGAGGTTGAGATTTGAGTTTCGGCTTAATATTTAGTTATTCTATGTAATTGTTGCGCTTACCTAGTCTTAAAGACTAGGTGCCGGGAGAGAAATTAGGATCGTGACAATCTGTCATATTCCTAGAGGCCCAGTTTGGTGTCACGTGTCAAATTACGTGGCACGACAAATCAAACGCAAGAGCAAATAGGACCATGCCACTTGTCAAAATGACAAGGCATGCCAACTCAACTTAAAGGGCCAGTGAAATCGTGTCACGTGTGCAAGTGATATATTCTGGCCAATATGAGGCCTTTTCACGCTTGAATTTGATTGGTCGAAAAGAGTTTGTTCTTATCATAACTCTTCCACCCACAACTATAAATTGGTGTCTTCATAACCTAGGAAAGACATCAGAAGTTATAACAAGAAGACACAAGGGAGCTCGTGGATCGAAGGCCACAATTCTCTACAACTGCAAGTGTTCAAGCATTCAAGTACTTTAACACAAATTTCAAATATTCAAGATCACGAACGAAATCAAATCAAATACAAGGCGTTCAAGATCAAGGCTGCTTGTTCGTGATAAAATGCGTGGCAACAATCAAAGTGTTCACGACGGATAAAGTAAATTTAAATTCAAGATCAAGCTCAAATACCCTTGAATTTGTATTGGAAAAGTAGAATCAGAGACCGTAGAGATTGTGATACTCATATTACTTGAAATTAAACACTGTAATTGTTGCAATAATTTTAGTCTCGATTATTTTCTTGACGCAATTTTATTGCCTACAATAAGTCTAAAACCTCATTCAATAATGAAATTTTACATTAATGACATCATTCTTTATATATCAAGTTTATTAACGACTCATTGCTATTTAATATTTGGAGGTGTGGCTTCAAAACTAGAATAATAGCATAATTATGCTAAATGAAGAAAATAAAAAAAATGAGCAACTACATGGAATCACAAAACATAAAGGTTGAAAAATGATACTGCTATTTAAATATAAAAAAGTAATCTATAATTTTAATATAGTTAAGTTTGCATATAACCACATCCAATAACGTAAGTCAAGTTTTGTGGATAGTTTATTCTTTCTAATATAACGAAATACAATTTTTAAAAATAATTAAAATAATAACATAGCTAGGTGTAATAAAAAAATTAAAAATAATAATTAAGAAACAAATAAAATATAAAAAATTATGTAGAAACATGTGAAGTAAAGGTTGAAAATGAGAAATAAACAAATAAAATATAAATAACGTAAAAATAATAATGTTTGAAAAAAAATAATTTAAAAGTTAAAATAAAAAGTAAATTAAAAAGAAAAAAAAAGATTCAGAAAATAACCTTGTAATAAATCATGTAATTACTAGAAAAATTCTCAACCCCCACCTGAGAATGTAAAAATTGCACGGGGCGTCATATTTGGTCGCCCATATTTAACCTATACCCATTTTTTAAAACTTTTAACTTGTACCTACTTTTTAAACAATTTCAGCTCCCTTTCTCCTCCCCCTTCTCCTCCTTTATTTTCTTTTTTCTTATTTTACAATCAGATCGATGCTACAATTGTCTTTGTATATGAACAGGAAATAATCTACCACCACCAACCCAAGTGATCAATCTTTTGAAGTCGAGAAAAATACGAATTTTCGATCCCAATCAAGATGTCTTAACGACATTATAGGGATCTGATATTTCTGTAATTCATGGTACCCCGAACGAAGACCTGCAATCACTTGCTAGTGATCCAACTTTTGCTACAAATTGGGTACAAAACAAGGCAATTCCACATGCTTCAACTGTCAAATTTACGTACATTTCAACAGGTAATGAATCGTACCAGGACCATTAGCAAACTTCGTATTAGGAGCGCTGCAAAATCTCGACTCTGCACTGAAAGCCAACAACTACAATAGGAAATCTGATTACATCTTGATAGTGGGATTCCCCAGTTACAAAGACAAGAACTTCAGCTCTAGAGCTGAAGTTTCCCAGTTACAACACAAAAACTTCAGCTCTAGAGCTGAAGTTTCCCAGTTAAAACACAAAAACTTGAGCTCTAGAGCTGAAGTTTCCAGTTACAAGACAAAAACTTGAGCTCTAGAGCTGAAGTTTCCCAATTACAACACAAAAACTTCAGCTCTAAAGCTGAACTTCAGGTCCGGCTACTAGAATACTGAAGTTCTGCGTGATTGCCTTTGCTACTTCAGCCCCGTGTGCTTAAGTTATGTTAAAAAGCGGGTACGCTTGCAATTTTTTTTGCAAAATAGGCACAAGTTAAAATGTTACACAAAAATCGGGTGAGAATTGTGGAGTGTAATTATATCTCAATTACATGTTAATCAAGTAATTATATGATCAGATAAACATGGCAAAACTATGTAATAGACCCAATTACATTCAAATCTAACCGGGTGGCTTTCCAACCAAGCCGCAAGAGTTAAAAAGTTGATTAACAAATAATGTGCCCCGCCATTCTATAATTGACTGGGGAGGGGGAAAGGGAGAGAGCAGTGATTGATTTTTCAAAACTCATCAATTACATTCTTTCTATATGTTTGTTAAAGGCTGGAGAACCAAGAAAATGTTTGTTAAATGATATATATATATATATATATATATATATATATATATATATATATATATATATATATATATATATATAT
>MU690596.1:0-53776 GCA_026770625.1 Nicotiana glauca
TACAGAACAGTCTTAAAAACTATTTACTGTCTTTTAATATCAATTATATGAATCAAGACAGTCTAAAAGAAAAAAAATCAAGAAACAAAGACAAAAAACAGACATGCATATACAACTAGAAGAATCAGAAGAGAAAGAAAAGAAAAATGAACACTCGGAAAAAAAAATACAAATCAAAGGAAACGAAAACTTAGCTTTTATGATTTTTCTTTGGACCTTTTTACTTTTCTTTTCTTTATATTCTCCTCAAAACTTCGTCTTCTCACACTCAGGAACCCTTTTTCTTGAAATCTGAGCGTTAACAGACTCTTTTTATTTTCCAGGGGTGTTTGGTTTCAAAGGTTCCAAGATTGTCAGAATCGGGTTGAAAAAGGTTAAAGGAAGGTTTGGTAGGATTTTGGTGATGTTTGGGTGAAAGGTCGTTCACCGAAGTTGGGTTTCGGCGACACTTAAACTAATATTCGAGGAGTTCAGGCCTTATTCGAGGGAAACTATTTATGGGGGTGAGAAGAGGAAGTTCAGAGCTTTCTAGGGTGTTAATGGTGAAGTCTTTGTCATAGGTTGTGTTCGCCGTAATAGGGTTCCGGCGACACTTAAACTAATATTCGAGGAGTTCAGGCCTTATTCGAGGGAAACTATTTATGGGGGTGAGAAGAGGAAGTTCAGAGCTTTCTAGGGTGTTAATGGTGAAGCCATCAGAGATGGTGTTGTCTCCCGCCGGTGAGAGTTCTGGCGAGATTGAGAGAATATTAGGGCGGCTAGGGTTTGTTAGGGACGATGAAGATGATGAAATGATATAGAAGATGTAACGTTTGATATATTAAAAGAATGATAATGATCAAGGACCGTTGGATTAAAAGGATAAACGGTTGAGATTATTTGGGGTTTGAAACGATACCGTTTGATTAAATGAAATCTCATCCTCAACCGTTAGATCACCAGAGATCAATGGCCGTGATTAATTCTCAAGAAACGACGTCGTTTAAATTATTCAGGGTCTGAGTAACATAATCGTTGGATCAGGCATTTCAAGGGTCCAGATTTTGTAGCCATGATACGACGCCGTTTGACTTAAAGGGGGTGGACCGGGTTGATGATGTATTGGGCTGGACTGTAGACCGGTTTTGTGTTGGGCTTGGGGGTGGTTTGGCCCAAAATTATTTTCTATCTTTTGTGTTTTCAATTTTGTATATATATCTCAATTATTTTCACTTGTATTATTTGTATTGTTTTTTGTATTGCTATTTTCTGTATTTCGTATTTCTGTATTTTTCTTTTGTATTTTTGTATTTCTTTTCTTTTGTATTTTTGTATTTATTTTCGTTTTGTATTTTTGTCTTTTATTTTACAATTCTAAGAAATTATTTAAAATTGAAAAATAAATGCAAAGACCATTTTTGTTATTTTCTTTAATTTTGTTCTAAAACAAATTGCTCAGAATGAAATAAAATCCTAAATGCATATTTTGTATTTTTATGACTTAACATGCACGAATAACAAGCAAACAATTAACACAAAACTCACAGAAATTGCAAAAAATAAAGAAAAATCTTTTTTTTGAATTTTATGGGAATAAACTCATATATAGGGTAAAAATCACATGCTCACAGCGCCGGTGTTGTTTGTCAAGAAGAAGGATGGGTCAATGAGAATGTGTATTGATTACTGACAATTGAACAAGGTAACAATCAAGAATAAGTATCCGCAGTCGAGGATTGATGATTTGTTCGATCAGCTTCAGGGTGCCAAGGTATTTTCCAAGATTGACTTGCGATCTGGATACCATCAGTTGAGGATTAGGGCATTCGATGTCCCTAAGACAGCTTTACGCACTCGGTACGTGCATTATGAGTTCTTGGCTATGTCATTCGGGTTGACAAATGCCCCAACAACTTTTATGGATTTGATGAACCAAGTGTTCAGCCCTTATTTGGACTCGTTTGTGATATTATTCATTGATGATATATTTATATATTCCCACAGCTAGGAGGAGCACGAGCAGCACCTTAGAGTGGTTCTTCAGACCTTGAGGGATAGTCATTTATATGCAAAGTTCTTGAAGTGTGAGTTCTGGTTGAGTTCAGTTGCATTTCTGGGTCATGTTGTGTCCGCAGAGGGTATTCAGGTTGATCCGAAGAAGATTGAGGCAGTCAAGAGCTGGCCTAGAATAGCATCAACTACAGAGATTCAGAGTTTCTTGGGATTGGCAGGTTACTATCATCGGTTTGTGGAGGGGTTTTCATCTATCGCAGCCTCGATGTCCAGGTTGACCCAGAAGGGTGCCCAGTTCAGATGGTCGGATGAGTGTGAGGCAAGCTTTTAGAAGCTCAAGAAAGCTTTGACTACGGTATAGGTGTTGGTTTTGCCCATGGGTTCACGGCCTTATATAGTTTATTGTGATGCTTCTCGTATTGGGCTTGGTGCAGTGTTGATGCAGAATGGCAAGGTCATTGTCTATGCTTCGCGACAGTTGAAGATTTATGAGAAGGACTATCCAGTTCATGATTTGGAGTTGGCAGCCATTGTTCATGCATTGAAGATTTGGAGGAATTATCTGTATGGCATGGCATGTGAGGTGTTATTGGATCACAAGAGTCTTCAAAGGAATTGAATTTGAGGCAGAGGAGGTGGTTGGAGTTGTTGAAGGATTATGATATCGCCATTTTATATCATCTGGGAAAGGCCAATGTGATGGCCGACACTTTGAGTGGGAAGTCAGCCAGTATGGGCAGTCTTGCTTATATTTTGGTCGATGAGAGGCCGCTTGCCTTGGATGTTCAGGCTTTGGATAATCAGTTTGTGAGATTGGATATTTTTGAGCCCAGTCGCGTGTTAGCTTGCACGGTCGCTCGTTCTTCATTATTGGAGCATATCCGTATCGGCAGTATGATGATACCCATTTGTGTATCCTTAGAGATACGGTGCAGCACAGAGGTGCCAGGCAGGTTACCTTAGATGATGATGGAGTTTTGAGAATGCAGCGTTGAGTATGTGTGCCTAATGTGGATGGGCTCTGAGAGTTGATTTTGGAGGAGGCCCATATATCCCGGTACTCTATTCATCCGGGCACCGCGAAGATGTATCAGGATTTACGGCAGCATTATTGGTGGTGTAGAATGAAGAAGGATATCATTGCATATGTGGCTCGGTGTTTGAATTGTCAGCAGGTTAAGTATGAGCATCAGAGGCCTGGTGGTTTATTTCAGAGGATTGAGCTTCCCGAGTGGAAGTGGGAGCGGATCATTATGGACTTTGTTACTAGGCTTTTGCAGACTTGGAAGAAGTTCGACGCAGTATGGGTCATTGTTGATAGGCTGACCAAGTCAGCACATTTCATTCCTGTGGCAGTCTCTTATTCTTCTGAGAGGTTGGCTGAAATCTACATTCGGGAGATTGTTCGCCTTCATGGTGTGCCCATATCTATCATTTTGGACCTGGGTACGCAGTTTACCTCGCACTATTAGAGAGCAGTTCAGCGAGAGTTGGGCACACGGGTTGAGTTGAGCACAACATTTCATCCCCAGACGGACGGTCAGTCCGAGCGGACTATTTAGATTTTGGAGGATATGCTCCGAGCTTGTGTTATTGACTTTGGAGGTTCGTGGGATCAGTGTTTGCCCTTAGCAGAGTTTGCCTACAACAACAGTTACTAGTCGAGCATTCAAATGGCTCCTTATAAGGCTTTATATGGTAGGTGGTGTCGGTCTCCGATTGGATGGTTTGAGCCGGGAGAGGCTCGGTTGTTGGGTACGGATCTGGTTCAGGAGGCCTTGGAAAAGGTCAGGATCATTCAGGATAGCCTTCGTACAACTCAGTCAAGGAAAAAGAGTTATGCAGACCGCAAGGTTCGAGATGTGGCTTTTATTGTTGGTGAGCGGGTATTGCTCCGAGTATCGCCTATGAAGGGCGTGATGAGATTTGGGAAGAAAGGCAAGCTTAGCCCTAGGTTCATTAGTCTTTTCGAGATTATTGATAGAGTGGGAGAGCTGGCTTATAGACTTGCATTGCCGCCGAGCTTATCAGCCGTGCATCCAGTGTTTCATGTGTCCATGCTTCGGAGGTCAATCCAGCCCACGTGTTAGATTTCAGCACTGTCTAATTGGATAAGGACTTGTCTTATGAGGAGGAGCCGGTAGCTATTCTAAACCGGCAGGTTCGTCAGTTGAGGTCAAAGAATTTCCTTTCTGTTCAGGTTCAATGGAGAGGTCAGCCTGCTGAGGCATCGACTTGGTATTCCGAGTCCGATATGCGGAGCCGTTATCCCCATCTTTTTCCGACTCAGGTACTTCCTTCTTATGTCCATTCGAGGACGAACGGTTGTTTTAGGGGTGGAGAATGTGACGACCCAAAGGGTTATCACTTGCTTTTAATTGAATTCTATGTCTCTAAGGCCTTGAAACCCCCATTTAGAGTTGCCTCGATTTGCGTACACAATCTGGGCGCTTAGCCGGAAAGCTTAAATATGAAAATTTGTGAAAAGTAATAAGTTTTGATTATAATATAAGTTAATTTGACTTCGGTCAATATTTTGAGTAAACAGACCCAGACCCGTGATTTGACAGTCCTAGAGGGTTCGTGGAAAATACGGGACTTGGCCATATGCCCGGAATCGAATTCCGAGATCAATTTTTAAGAAAAATCATTTTCTGAAATTATTTAAGAAAATTTGAAATAAAATTTTATTAGAACGTGTTTGTATCGGCCCGGTATTTTGGTTCCAACACCCGGTACAGGTCTTATATATTATTTAAGATGTCTCTGTAAAATTTGGTGAAAAACAGACGTCGTTTGACATGATTCGGACTTGAATTGCTAATGCTGATGTTTTAAGAAGTTTCAAAAAAATGCTTTCATTTTGAGTTTTAATTTGTTGATAATGATGTTATTTTAGTGATTTAATCGTACGGATAAGTTTGTATGATGTTATTGAGTTAGTGCCTATTTTTGGTTAGGAGCCTCGAGGGCTCGGGTATGATTCGGATGCGCTTCGGGAGGTTTTGAACTTAAGAAAAATTACAGAAAAAGCTGTTCAGGTGTTCTGGTATTTCCTTTTTCGCGTTTGCGCGATGGCCCTCGCGAACGCGATGTGTAATTTGATGCTGAAGGATTTCCTTCTACGCGAACGCGCAGCGCAGGTTACGAACGCGAAGGCAGTGGGGGGATATACCTTCGAGAACGCGATCCTGGCCACGCGAATGCGAAGGCCAAAAAGGGGCCTGGGCAGGGGGAGGGGTAGTTACCCTATGCGAACGAGACCCGTTGGACGCGAACGCGAGGGCTCGAGAAGCTAAAGCTTCGTGAACACGAGCCCAGTAGAGCGAATGTGAAGGCTTAATCAGCCTAACCTATCGCGATGCGAAGGGTCTGTCGCGAACGCGAAGGGTAATTTTGCCCAGTTATTTTAAAGTCCCAAAACAGAACCCATTACGGGATTTTCATAAAATTTTATAAACCTTTTCTTCTCCAAAGCTCCTAGGCAACTTTTGAAGCACTTCTTCACCAAAACTTCTTGGGCAAGTAATATTTAACTTGTTTCCTTCTTTTTTCATTAATACCCACTAGAATTCTCGGCCTAAAACATGTAATTAAGGGTAGAAAATTAGGGATTTGGGTAGAACTAGGGCTTTTTGATTAATGGTAATTTAGATCTCGTTTTGGGGTCGAATTTTAGAAATAATTATATATTTGGGCTCGTGGGTGAATGGGGGATTTGATTTTGGTCCAAACCTCGTGTTTTGACCAAGTCAGCCCGGGTCAATTTTTGGGTTTTTCGGAAGAATGATTGGAAAGCTAAAAATTAAATATTGGGATTGGATTGTTTAGTATTTATTGATGTTATTAAGTCGATTATGTATATATTTGTGACAACCCAAAGGGTCATCACCGTATTTCTCCCTTTTTCGTGCTTCCAAGGCCTTAAAACCTCACTTTTAGTTGCCTCGATTTGCGTGCACAGTCCGAGCACACAGCCGGAAAGCTTTTATGTTGAAATATGTGAAACATTTGAAGAATTTTGATATTAATATGGTTAAAGTTGACTTTGGTCAACATTTTTGGTAAACGGACCCGGATCTGTGATTTGATGGTCCCGGAGGTTCCGTATAAAAATATGGGACTCGGGCATGTGCCAGGAGTCAAAATCTGAGGTCTAGAACCCGATTAAAAGAATTTTTCTGTTAAATTATTTTTCTGAAATTATTAAGGAAAATAGAAATAAAAATTGATTAAAAGACTATGTTATCGGGCTCGTATTTTGGTTTTGACGCCTGGTACAAGTCTTATATATTGTTTAAGCGCTTTCTGTGAAGTTTGGTCGATATCGGACATCGTTTGACATGTTTCGGACATAATTATCTAAAGTTAGAAGTTTAAGAACTTTGAAATGAAAATGATGATTTTTAGGCTTGATTCTTGGATTTCGATGTTATTTTAGCGATTCGATCGCTCGAGTAACTTCGTAGGATGTTATTGGGTTAGTGTGTGTGATTGGTTAGGAGCCCCGAGGGCTCGGGAGTGTTTTCGGAGGTGTTCGGGGTAGTTTTGCACTTTGAATGGTAGCAGATTTTTCTGCAATTTTTGCCCAGGGAATTTCTTCTTCGCGTTCGCGGCCTTAGGCATCGCGTTCGTGTATCTTCCCTGATTTCCTTCTCCGCGTTCGCGATTGAGTCCATGCATTCGCGAAGCTTCAGTTCGCCCCTTCATCGCGTTCGCGTGATGCCAAACGCGTTCGCGTAGACCAATTTTTGGGCACCCAATATTTTTCTCTTCGCGTTCGCATCCCTTGTCCGCGAACGCGATGATTGCCAACTTTTGTTCATCGCGAACGCGACCCTACTGTCGCGAACACGAAGGGCATTTTTGCCCAGCGAATTTTTAAGTCTTAAAACAGAACAGTAGCGGGATTTAGCTATTATTTCACACGAGCTCTTCACTCCAACATCCCATAGACGAATTTCAAGCTCCTTTTTCCTCCATAGCTTGCTAGGTAAGTGTCCTTAACTTCATTCTCTCCTAATTTCTTCATCTAATCACTAGTTTCCTAGCCCTAAATCATGAATTCAAAGTAGAAATTAAGGGTTGGGGGGTAGAGTTAGGGTTTTGAGAATTTTGGGTGATTCAACCTCAATTTGGGGTCGAATCTTGAAATAAATTACATATTTGAACTCGTGGGGTTATGGGTGATTGGGTTTTGGTCCGAGCCTTGTGTTTGGACCATGTGGGCCCGGTGTCGAATTTTGGTATTTTTGGAAGAATGCTAGAAAACTCATTTCTAGGCTATGGGATTATGTTGTTGAGCCCTAATTGATATTATTGAATTAATTATGCCTAGATACCATTGTTTCGGAGTCGGATTGTAGAGGAAAGGCGGTATTGGAGAGTTGATTGCTATTCTTTGGATCGAGGTAAGTGTTTGATCTAACTTTGGCTTGAGGGAATAGGATTAGAGTATTATTTATTGTTAATTGCTAAATGATCGAGTATGGTGTATAGGCATGGTGACGAGTATCTATACACCGGTGTCTAGTATGACTGTGGGTCTTTGTTGGTACTTGTTTTGGTGTACTTTGGGACTCTTCCAAGCTAATTAATGAATTCTACATAATGTGAAGAGTTGAGTATCAATTGTGAATTTGTCAATTCTTTGGAGCGTTGGCTCGAACGATAAAACACTATTGAGTAAGAAATGAAAGAATTGGTAAGAAATGTGATTAAATCCCTTGCCGGTATGACTTGAGTATATTGATTATCTCCCTTGTCGGGATGTGTAAGTTATTTTCATTGCTCCCTTGCCGAGACTTAGTTGTTTAATTGTGTTTTTCCCTTGCCGGGACATTTCTCATTACTGTTTATTCCCCTCTCCCATTTGGTTGTGATTGTTGTTTGGGTGAGGAAGAGTGATAATGCACAAAGGGTTATTCCGTGCCATTGTTGATTATATTTGCACGAAGGGTCATTCCGTGCCATTGTTGATTATATTTGCACGAATGGTCATTCTGTGCCATGGTTAATTATATTATGCAAGAAGGGACATTCCGTGCCATTGTTGATTATATTATGCACGAAGGGTCATTCCGTGCCATGAAATGAGAGTTATGTGAGGAAAGCACGAAGGGTGATGCCGTGCATTTTGTTTGATTGCTTTGGGTGAGGATGAGAGTAAAAGCACGAAGGTTGATGCCGTGCAACTGTTGGATTTCTTGTCTCTGTTAATTATTGTTGTGCCCTGTTTCTTATTTAAGTTGATGCCTTTTACATCCGGATTGTACTCCCCCATAGCATGTTTCCCTTCCCTATTAACTGTTTAGTTTTCGGTATTTCTTGCTTTCTATTGCATATATATATATTGAACTGCACAGGTTGATTTGGTAGTCCTGTCTAGCCTCGTCACTACCTCGCCGTGGTTAGGCCAGACACTTACCAGCACATGGGGTCGATTTTGCTGATATTACACTTCTCTGCTTTTTGCACAGATCACGGTATCGGAGCAGCTTTTGGACCACAGCAGTAGCACGTCGAGTGGGAGCTGACTTCAGTCCAGGGACAACGAGGTAGCCTAGCTGGCGTTCGCAGGCCGGAGTCCCTTTTTCTATATCTTTTGTTTGTTTTCATTGTATTGAGACAGACACTGTGTATTTCTTTCTATTCAGACTTGTTTATAGTATTCATTAGTAGTCCGTGAGATAGCGACTCCAGTCTTGGGTAGTAAAATGTTAACTTTCGCATTTTTGGTTTTCATTCACTTATGCTATAAAAGACTTCCGCTTTCATTTAAAGGTTTATTATTGTTATTACTATTGTGTTGTTGTTGTTTTTTTTAAAGGTGTAAGTGTTTGGCTTGCCTAGCTCCAACAGTAGGCGTCATCACGACTCCCGATGGTGGAAAATCCGGATCGTGACAAGATTCGATTGGGTTGGAACCGAATTTGAAAGGAAAAGCGGTGATTGAGGCTTGAGTCGGCCGTGAAAGTTCGAGATAAGTGTTTGGTCTAACCTTATCTTGAGGGATTAGGAGTTGAGTTTTAGTACGACGTATAGGCATGGTGACGAGTATCTATACGTTGGTGTCAAGCATGACCATGAGTCTTATATTATAATTTTTATGACTTCGTTGTATTATTCATGCCTTGGTGAATATTTCTAATTGTTGTATAAAGTTTGTGGAAAGAATTGTGACCCATGATCAATGAGGAGCATTGGTTCAAGTTGTATAACGAATTGTGATAATGTAAGTGACAGTTGGACTTTTAGAGCATTGGCTCGAGTTGTGAAATGAGTTGTGAGGGTATAAGTGATAATTGAACCTCTAGAGCATTAGCTCAAGTTGTGAAGTGAATTGTGAAGTAAAAATGAGAAAGAAAAGAGATCATTATGTTGTCACCCTTGCTGGGCTAATGTTGATTTATTTGTTATCTCCCTTGTCGGGATGTGGATAATATTGATGTTGTTCTCTTGCCGGGATTTAATTATTGACTTGTTGTTCCCTTGCCTGGATTCTTATTGCAAATTTCCTTTATTTCCTTGACCTATTATTTGTGATTGTTGTTTGGGTGAGGGAGAGAGTTAAAGCAAAAAGGGTGATGACGTGCATTGTTTGCTATTGTGAGGAAAGAGTGTAAAGCACGAAGGGTGATGTCGTGCCACACGATGTACCATTCTGTACCTATTATATTGATTTCATGGTGAGGATGAGAGTAAAAATATGAAGGGTGATGCCGTACAATTTATATTGATTCTTATGGTGAGATGAGAGTAAAAGCACGAAGGGTGATGTCATGCACTTCTCCTTGAGTTTACCTTATTCTTGCTGATAATTGAGTTATGTTTCCCTTTACGTTTATTTACTGAATTTCTGTTGTTACTTGATTTTATTTCGATGTTATATATTCCCTTACCTTATTTGCCTTGTGATTGTTGTTTGGGTGAGGAAGAGCACTAAAGCACGAAGGGTGATGTCATGCATTGTTTGCTATTGTGAGGAAAGAGTGTAAGGCACGAAGGGTGATGCCCTGCCGCACGATGTACCATTCCGTGCCTATTATATTGATTTCATGGTGAGGAACAGAGTAAAAGCGCGAAGGGTGATGCCGTGCAAATTGTTTGATTTCTGATTCTTGTTGATATTCTAGTTATGTTGTTTCTTTCCTTACTTGATGTTTCTATTCGGAACTGTTATCTCCCCCACAACATGTTTCCCCCTCCCACATTGACTGGTTATTTCCTGTATTTCTTTTTCGCTTTATATATATATTTGAACTGCACAGGTTTATTTGGTAGTCTGGTCCTAGCCTCGTCACTACATCGTCGAGGTTAGGCTAGACACTTACCAGTACATGGGGTCGGTTGTGCTGATACTACACTCTACACTCTTTTATGTAGACCCCAGCATTATAGACTTCGGACCACGGTGGGATTGCTGATTCTTGCTCATCAGGCGACCCGAGGTAGTCCTGCAAGCGTCCGCAGGCCTTGGCGTCTTCTTTTACCTACTATTCCTGTTTCATTTCCCATATATTCTGGAACATTGTAATATTATTTCCTCAAACCTTGTATGTAGTAAATCTTAGACCGTCTCTGAAATTGTGACACCAGATTTTGGGTGGTTAAGGGTTAAGTATTTGTATTATATATAGTCTTCATATATTTTATCGTCATCTTCCGCTTGAATTTAAATTTTCGCTGTTATCATGTTATCACCTTATAATTGTTAAAATAATTGGTAAATGAAGTAATTGAGCTAAAGGTTTGGCTTGCCTAGCTCACATTAGTAGGTGCCATCACGATTCCCAAGGGTGGGAAATTCGGGTCGTGACATTTACAAATGAAAGTTGCGCAAGAGGGTAGAAGTTTAGATACTGAGGTTAACCCTAGTACAGGGTCAAATCTAGTTCAACCGGGAATTAACCACTGTTATCGGTGGCATTTTATATTATGATCCAAACAAAGATCATGAAGAATTGGCAAAAATAGTTACTGTTATGTGCTTACCCTATAGTTTTTGTTCTAACCCTCACTTTGTGCATTATATTAAAAGACTTTTTTATCCTACTTATAATGGATGGCCTCGCGCAACTGTAAAGAGCGATATTTATAAATATAAACATGAATATGAACAATATTTGCGCTATTTATTTACTTATATGGATTGTCGCATTGCTATTACTACTGATATTGGTAGAAGTGATAATGACTGTGATTATCTAACTGTTACAAGTCATTGGATTGATGAGGGCTGGATAATGCAAAAGCGCATTATTGCTTATAGAATAATTAATTCAAGCTACACAGGTAAGTTTATTGCTAATACAGTTGCTGATATTTGTAGATATTTTTGCATTAGAGATAAAATAAGGTCGGTTTTAATGGATAATGCTTCTAGTAACACTAATGTTATAGGCTTGCTTACAACTACACTAAATCCTGCATTTAGTAATATTTTTCATGTTAGATGTATTTGTCATATTTACTATTTAGTCATCAGTGATGGTATACAAATTTTAAATGTGGAAATTGAAAAGGTTAAAATGGCTCTTAATTGACTTTTTTATTCAAACCATAGAAATAAACTTAGAGAATATTTTAAAAAATGTGATGAATTTGGCCTTAGAGAAAGAAAGGTTCCTAAACCTTGTCCGACTAAATAGAATTATATGTATGAAATTTTAGTTGTTGCATACGAATATAGAAACTCAATAAATGCTACGTATAATGCTCACGTTGGTGGTGATGATGATGATAATGATGTGCACCTTACAAATCAAGATTGGACTAATATTAAAATGCTTGTAGACTTTTTAGAACAATTTCATGTTGCTACAAATAAATTATCTGGGCAATATTATCCTACTACTTCTAACTGTTTAGTTTATATTGCAGCACTTGCAGATTTGTTTACTCAATTTTCAGAGGGTGGGATAATTTATCAACATGCCATTAATTCTGTGAAAGATAAGTTTAAAAAATATTTTTTTCCCTATCCCCCCTATTTTTGGTGTTGCTGCCATGTTAAATCCTATAATGAAATTAGGAGGTCCTCACTTTTGGTACACAAAAATTTATAATGCTTTATCACTTTCAGATGAGGAATTTGCTACACTTGGAGATGCAAAAGCCTCAATTAAAATAAATGCTCAAACAATTTATAATGCTTATCAACTTGATTTAGATCATGATAGACTAAATGTTCCAACTCCTACTTCATCTAGTTCGCAATCATCTAAAAGAACTGCGAGCCTAAAAGCCCTTAGTGCTTGGACGGAGTTCAGGGGTTCTCAAGATGATAATATTGGTGATAGTTCACAACTAAATGAGCTTCAAGTTTATTTGTCGCAGAGACTTGAATCAGAGAATCCCAACGGCTACTTTGATGTTTTGGAATGGTGGAAGGACAAACTAAACCACTATCCGGTTCTTTCAAGGATGGTTCGAAATATTTTAAATGATCAAGCTTCAACAGTGGCATCGGAGAGTGCTTTCAGTCAAGCGAGACTTCAAATTGGTGATCATAGAGCGTCTATGAGGGAGAGCTTGGAAAAATCAATACTCTTCAGAGATTGGATCCGTTCGGAAAGAAGAAATTTTAAACTTGCGGAATCACAACCGGAGATAGACGAAGCTTATGAAGAAATGCTAGCGGAACTTGTGCAGGTGACTGCTTCGCCCGGAAGCGGTAATGAACAAGCTTCTTTTCCGCCACCACCAACAATTCCTCCGGACCTTGAAGGATTTATGAAATTTGTTAGAGATAATACATAGACTAATATGTAACTTGTATTTTGGCACATCTTCCTTAGTTTTTTTTTTCCTTTTAATGGTGGTATTAGTACCTTATTGTGCTCATTCCGTTGAAGGGAGGAAGATTAAGAAAGATATTATCATTTTTTGTTAATGTTGTAATAATAAAAATTATAAAACATTCCCTTAAATATTTCTTTGCAAGTTATTTTGTGTTTAAATTTGATATAGTATATATATTATATATAAGAATTATATATTAAAACATACATAAAGATAAAATAGTCAAATATTCCTTCTACTCCTAAATAATGTTTTTTTTTATTTTAAAATACGATAACTAATTTGAAAAGATGGAATATTCATCTATTTTTGAATTCCAAAACTATTTTGACTTATTTCATGCATCGGAATTGGAAAATCTTATTATCATCACGATAGTAATCATTACTTGTGACTCATAGACATTTTTTTCTAAAGAAAATAATCGTGATGTCCAATTCAATCTAGGCGAGGCCACCCGTTGCTCCATTTGCTCTGATTTATATGACATGACAGTTTTTTTATTTTACTAAGTTTTAAAAATAACATATTTTATATTTAGCAACAATTTAACTTTAAAATTTTCTTATTATTCTTAACTAGTATTAGTATTCGTGCGATGTGAGGACACAAATGTCAAATTATAATTTGAGATATTGAACTTACAAACTTCGAGATAACATGTTTCTTTTTATTTATATTTTTATTTTATATTTGTAACAATCCAACTCCTTGATTTATACTTGTATTTTATTTTGTGGTCAATATTAAATAATACTAAACATATCACACTTGTGATATGTCTTGTTTGAGCATATTATTTAACAAAATTCTTACTACCACTTTATGTTTAATCACGGATTCGAATAAGTCTTATCCTTCTACATTTTCCATCCAAAATAACTCTCTTTAATCTTTGCTTATAGTTATTGCATTACCATTACTTAATAATGTTATATTCATGTGATCTTTTATTAGCTTAATAATTTGACTTGATATCTTGCTTATTACCTTTTTGATAAATATATATAAATATAATTTTTTTTATTCCTAAAATTTAATCTATTTTTGTACTTTTATCGTCTTGCTTGAAACTCTTTTTTCATTTAAATCTTTCAATAATATTTTTGAGTATTATTTAATATACTTATACTTAATTAATTCAAAGTATAAATATTCTCACACTATCTCTATTTTCCTCTTTATACATCCCCTTTCCTACTATGAATTTTTAATTAGTTTTTGCATTAATATTTTACCAATAAATAAAATATATAATATCACTTTTTATTTTAAGTTATAACTTTGAATTAGTTTAAAAATTGAAAGATAAGTTTTTTTATTATTATATTTAAATTTATTGAATTTTCTATAAGTGTTTTTTGTATCACGTGTGATTAAATTTTCTTTTTCTTTTAACATTAGGAAAAAAATAGAGTTTAATTTTCGTTCATAAAATTACCCACATGAGATATTTATTTTGTATTTCCTTAGTTTTAATTTGTTATCCAATTTTTAGTTTTTTATCTAGTAAAATTTTAATTTTGTAGTCTTATCCATAGTTTGAGCATTTTAATCATAATTTTAATCTAAATCTCAAGTTCAAATCGTCTTTCCCTTCTATTTTTAACATTAAATATTTTTATCATTGCTATTAAGTTACCTAATATATTGTATTTTATTTTCTTACATGGTTTTCGGTAACACGCCTCTTTATTTAATAATAATCTATTTATATCCTTTAATATTATTATATAAATTGATGTTTAATTTTTTAATCTTAAAATAAATACTTATTTTATTTAAAATTAATACACAAATTATTAAATTGTTTAAATTTATTAATAATATTTCTAATCATTATATATTTACCTTTTTATTTTTTAAAACTAAAGTATAAATAACCTCGCATTATCTCTAATTTATTAATAAAAACAATTCTTATTGAACTACAACTTCCATTAATTATCTTTCCATTTATAATTCAAATTTTTTATATTGTCTTAAAATTACCAAGTGGCTTTTTTTAGCTTGCCACTTGGCTTAACCTCATGCTTCACTATTCTTCTTTTAATATAATATGGATAAAATAATTTTTTGCCACATAAATTTATATGATAGTTTTAGGCCATAACTTTTTAAAATATATAATATATTTTTTTAATTTTCGTACCGAATATAAATTAAAACGGAAGGATTATTATATTATGTAATGGGTCACTCTGCCAACACTTGTACATATTTATCTAAATCATCATTCGTTTGCTCATCACTACTTCTAGGAAATTATATTTGTAAAGATTTATTAATGAAATCATTTTATTTTTTTTTATGTTTGTCTTGTTTGGAAAGAAGAAACAACTTAGTTTGGAATTATGACCTAGTTTTTCTTCGGCAAGGCATTGTTAAAGTGTTGTTGCTGCTTGACCTTCAATGAAGCATCCACTGTCCCATTGATTAACTGCGTTACCATATGGAAGTTTATTATTTCAGCTTATTTGCAATAGAGTGAATGGATTTGTGATAGTTTCGAATTGTATTAGATCTGGACTGTTTGGATTTATATTAAGACTTTGTAATTTGTGGACTATATGACTGATAATTGAATTCGCATTAAGTGGAATCGCCTAGGACTATTTAGCTATGAATTGTTAAACCAATTAGGTGAATTCCTATGAACATGTGAATGTCATACCTAGTAATTTTAATTTGGTTCAGTTGGTATTGTTAGACTAAGACAGGATGAATTCCTATTAAATGTGGAACATTGGAATCTGGTGATCATAGCTCTTAATATAGTTCATTTGATTTTAACTTGGCACAAATCAACTGTTCAATACGCAAAACGTCAAATTGATTTTTGGCATCCTTAATTCATTGCTTGTAGTTCAAGTTATTTCAATGTCGTCTTCAACTCCAGTTTAGGTTTAATATAAGTCAGTGTCTAAATCTGGTCACTAGCTCATTAATTGCATTATTCTGCATTCCCAAATAGGCTAGCATAGCAGCATGACTCATACATGAATCATTTTGGGCCAAAATTGGCCCAGTCATCAGCCCACGCCTGGGCTCTCGTCATTTGGGCTGTGAAAATAGCCCACAGTTGGCCTAATCGCTCCAATAGCTAACCTGACTCTTGGGCCATGAAATTTCACGATTGGGCATTTGTTGAAAGTCCAGCTAGTGGACAGATTCATATATTAGGCTTGGGCCAACTTTCAAGGCCCAAAAAGTTATTATAAATTAAAACCCTTTTAAAGGTATATTGGGAGTTGATTCGCAGGTATAAATTTGGGCTTCAAATTAGGTGGCGAGTTCAAATTAAAAGGGTCCTCCCTTTTGTTTGAATTCGGACTTGAATTTGAGATTTGAATCTATAAATGTAAATTAATTAGCCCTTTAGAGACAAATAATAAATAGAAAATCTTAGTTTGCTTTAGGTTGGCCTTTAAATAATAAAACGAGACGAGCCTCGCCAAACAATAATGCATAAATTGCGGGGCCCTCATTAAATGCTTAATTAAAATACTTAAAATTTGGGGCGGACCATTTAGCAAATTTCATGGCTCCTCGCAAAGATAATAATACGTTAGTTACTTTAGGCGCGAATTTTAATAATCTTACCTTCCCAAATACGGGTGTGTATTTCATGCGACCCAAATCCAAATTCTAAAACGTCGGATAAGAATGTGTCGAGGATCCGGGTGTATTTCATGTGACGTGATCCGAAAATACATTTTTAAACGACGTTCACTTTCGTAAAAAATAGTTAAAAGCGGCAAATAATTATAAAATTGCAATATAGTTTGGAACATGTGTAAAAATTAGATTTTTAGCCATTTATAATAATTTAAGCGATCGTGCTAGAACCACGGGATTCGGGGGTGCCTAACACCTTCCCTCGGGTCAACAGAATTCCTTATTCAGAATTTCTGGTTCGCAGACTCCAATTGGGAAGTCGAAAATTTCCTCGATTTGGGATTCAAATTAAACCGGTGACTTGGGACACCAAAAACCAATCTTATCCCAAGTGGCGACTCTAAAAAATAAATAAATAATCCCAATTCGAATAATGTCACTTTAAATAAAAAAACTCCCTTATACATTTATCCTTCGGGGTAGGTGTATAAAAAAGGATGTGTGACGGCTCTGGCGACTCTACTGGGGACACGAACCCAGAATTCTGGTTCAGGGTTCAAAGAATTCGAGCTTAGTTTAATTGTTATATTTGGTTTTATCTGATTTTTCTATATGCTTCCATGCTATATGTGCTAAATATTTTACCGCTTTGATATTTATTGAAATTATATATATAAACTCTCGCGAATCCCTTCCTCTATCTGAGTCTTCTACATCATGGAGAAGGGGTGCACTTTGTGTAGCTTCTCTTCTTTTTAGAGTCTTTCCCAATTTAGAACGAGGTTTGGATAAGTTGCTAAGCCGACGGAGCTTCTGTATCCCCGGTACGTTGCCTCCCCCTCGGCTCGAGTTGTCCGCTCGGGTAAACCAGGTCTAGACCAATAAACTTAGGGTTTAAACCTAGAAGAACAATAATCTCATGTCAGGTCCCTAAGAGGACGTTTGTTTGCATCACGTGCATTTGACTTAAGGGACTCAACACAGGGGTTGGGTCCGTCTAGGACAGGTGACCTGAAATGAATTGACCATCCTGATGCATCTTACGTGCTACTTGCGCATTTATTTGCTCATCTTTGCATGTTGATCGGCTTGTCTATAATGAGAAAAATAGCAGTGTTAGGACTAAGTGAGGGTGACCATTTGTTTTGAAAAACCCAATGCCCAAATAGTACCGAAATGCTGTCGGATTTGTGAAAATGAAAAAAAAGAAGGGAAGATTGTGTTTAAAAAAAATTGATTTAGGCAAATCTGCCCGAACTACGCTGGTTTGATTCTCACTGGATGTGAGATACATAGGCAACCCTCATCGGGTCCAACCTCCCTTTTGCAAAAATAATCCAAAAAAAATGTCAAAATTTTAATAAGTCGGGTGACGCCATTCTTGTTTTAAAATACGCCGAATGTCCCCAAAAGGACGCCGGAAGGTTGTTTTTGCAAGAGCAGCCACCCTGAGTCATTTTTAAATGGTTTGCGGGCACAAAACCTTAAAATTTTCCTCCCAGAAGTGCTGAAAGGCCGTATCTGCAAAATCAAGTCCTTGTTCTTCCTGAACGAAAATTTTGTAAAAAATAGCCACTTTTTTCTTTTAGGTCAAAATAAATCATCAAAATACTCCTTAGATATTTTTTTTTCATAAATAAAAAAAAATTTAATAACTTTTGAAAATTTGAGTCCGAAAAATATTTTTGCTCAAAAATCCAAAACATTTTCGTAAAAGTCCCTATTTCGAAAATTAAGAAGCAACTTTCAAAATCCAAAAAAAAAATATTTTTTTTCGTGTTAGAAAAAGAGAAAATAAATAAAAATTCAAACAAAAATATTTCTTTTTAGAAGTCTTTCTTTCAAACAAAAAGAAAAATTAAAATAAAAAATCAATAAATATTTCCCTTTTCCTTTTAGAACATTTCTTTCAAAATATCAACAAAAAAAAAGAGTTAGCTTATTTACTTTATTTGCAAGAACTACGCTTGGTCTGATTCATGCGGGGTCATGATACGCAAGCAATCTACATAAGATTCGACCGCAATCCTGAGGAAAAAAGAAAAAGAGAAATACGAGGGAAAAACAAGGGAAAGAAATAAGGCATTAAAAGAAAAACCATGGCCAAAGAAAAGAAAAAGCAGAAAATAAAAATGAAGAAGAAGGAAAAGAAAATGAGAGAAAACAAAACAAAAAGAGAAAGAAAAGAGAAAAGGAACAAGAGAAAAGCCGGGATGACGCATGCAACCGAAGCAAACATGTAGATATTCATTTAATTGTATAGGTGCATCACACTCCAATGTGTAATTACCTATTTGTTATTTGTTGACACTAACCGTTGTTGCTGTCAATTCCAGCTGAGTATTTTGGAAACCGTGGTTGGTTTGTGGTAAGCTGGCCTCACACCGATATTTCACCAGATCAAAAGGAAATATAGAAATGTCATCTGAAATGACCCTGCCTGCAATCCCCATACCCAAAGACAGCCAATCTCTGGGATCCCGGCCTCTGAATCCTATACAGCTGAAGAAAATCGGATACTGCGCTTGCAATTGATGGAAATGTGGGATGCTTGGAACAACGGAAAGGAACCTCCAAGCACTATCCCCGGATTCCCAGAGTTATTCCCTAGATCTGGAGGTACTACCACTGTCCTTATCAGCCGCCCAAATATTCCTCTGGGGCAACCTACTATGACTGCTAACTTCTTCGGAACACCCTCTGAGGCTCACCCTCAAGTGTTCCCGTCTGGAATTGCTCCCAACATCTTTACAACTCCACCATCATCTGCAACCACCCAACCATCTCTACCAAAACATGCTTTTTACCCTTCGGTCTTCACATTTTAGAATCCAGTTTTTCAGGCTGACCCTCCTCACTATCCTCAATATACCTACTCCTGGCCACCATATGAGCTCACACCGGGGCAGTACAAAACCCCTAAAGCCCCGGAGCAGGATGAAATGACAAAAAGAATGAGGAGTTTAGAGCAGAGTCTGAAAAATATGCAGGGTTTAAGCGAGAAAAAGAATGTTTCTTACAATGATCTGTGCATGTTCCCTCACGTGCACCTGCCTATGGGATTCAAAATGCCAAAATTTGAAAAATATGATGGGCACAGCGACCCCATTGCTCACCTGAAGAAATACTGCAATCAGTTACGGGGTGCCGCCGGCAAAGAGGAATTATTGATGGCATATTTCGGGGAAAGCTTGATTGGCATCGCTTCAGAGTGGTATATGGATCAGGATGTCTCGCGTTGGCATATATGGGATGATCTGGCCCGAGATTTTGTTCGACAATTTCAGTACAATATAGACATTGCACCAGACAGTAACTCCCTGGCAAATCTAAAGAAAAAGCCCTCAGAGAGTTTCCGCAAATACGCAATTAAGTGGCGCGAATAGGCGTCAAGGGTGAAGCCTCCAATGGATGAGGTCGAGATGGTCACTGTCTTCCTGCAGGCCCAGGAAGCAGATTATTTTCAAAATATGATGTCTGCCATGGGTAAGCCTTTCGCAGAGGCAATAAATATTGGAGAAATGGTGGAGAATGGACTGAAAACAGGCAGAATTTTGAGCCAATCAGCTATTAGATAAACCTCCCAAGCCATCAAAGGCGGGTCTGGAGGAATGGCAAAGGGTAGGACGAAAGAGGAAATGTCCATGCTAGCTTCGGGTGCGAGAAGACACCGCGCTCCTAGACCCATGTTTTCAGAAAGAACCCCTCAGCATTATTACCCTCATCAAGAAATGTCCTATGCTCCGCAACCATATGTGGTCATGAACGCTCAACCCTTTGCCCGACCGCAGCCACATGCCAACAGAAATCAACCTCCATTCCCAAGAAATCAACCTCCGTTCCCAAGAAAAGAAATCAGCCTCCCCACCAGAACCACTATAATCCCCGACCACCACAAAATAACTTCCGCCCTTGGGAACCACCTAGACGACCAAATTTTACCTCGATTGGTGAACCCTACTCCAGTTTGTTCCCGAAGCTCGTTCAGATGAACCTACTACAGTCTATCCCCCAAAACAGGCAGAACCCGAAATCTCCAGCCTATCAATAGGGTATCCGTTGTGCCTATCATTCAGGAGTTGAAGGGCATAGTACTGACAACTGCTGGACATTGAAGAAAGCTGTAGAAGATTTGATCGAACAAGGAAAAATAGTGTTGAGGGATGAAAAAGCCCTGAATGTTACCAATAACCCTTTGCCTGCTCACAACAACGGGCTATTAATCGGGATGATTTGTGAAGATAAGGAGTTTGATCCAACCTTAAAAGCTATAATTGTTATCGCTAATGCGGAAAGAAAGCCAGAGGTGGCCTCGAAGCAAGAGGAAAGGGAAGAGAATAGAGAAATCACCAAGATATAACCACAAAAGAAAGCTGATTTGAAAAAAGGAACACAAATGTACAGAACCACGCAAGCCTATGTGGTGCGGGGGACAATCAAACCACCTCGGCTGAGTGAGCCAGTGGTTACTGGACGCGTACCACAGAAGCCCAGGACAAGCCCTGCTGCGGTACCATGGAGTTATCATCAGACAGTGGTAACATACGAGGGTAAAGAGATCTTGGGGGGGCGGCTAGACAATTCCCCTGTTGAGGTAATCAATGCCACCAGAAGGCGTTTCCCGCCTAAGGAGCATGTGAGCGCTGAGGAAGCACAAGTGGGAAAAATGAAAAGGACCGATTATACGATGCCACATCTGTGTGAGACCTTTGTCAAGCCTAAGTATAATGAAGAGGAAGACGATGAGGTTTTCACAGCTGAAGAAAGTGAGGAAATATGTGGAGCTATGAGACAACTGCTTTATGAAGCCAACATGGTTCAGCCGGGAGAGGGCACTAGCACCGCTGAGGTGTTGTACATGGGACCAAGCGCGAAGCTCCAAAATTGGAAGGCTACGCCATTCCCAATCAGGCGGGACTCCCGGTAGACTAGCCCTGCCACTTTTTCTGCATCCCGAGTCATTTCAGGGTGTAACTTGGATGTTTCTTTTAGTTTCTTGTCTTTAAATTCCCGAATGTGAACTCTGTTATCTTCAAAATTCAAAAAAAAAGTGAAATGAAATCAATATTTCATCCTTCATTTTTCTTTCTGATTTTGCTATTTTTCCCCTTCATTTCTTCTTTTTAGTTCTAATAATGCAGCTTTAAATAACACGACATGCTTGCAGACTTCATGCCTAGAATCCAAAACACTGTCAGATTTTCAAAATAATGAATCAAGAGTCGAAATGCAAAGAAGATAACCTTGAGGAAATAAAACAAAGAATTGGAACAGTTGAAGGAAAATTGGTTCGTGGTTTGGAAAGGTCCATACATTACAATAAAAGAGTGAGTTGTACTCAGGGCACATCCGGGCAGTCGTATCAACAAAGAATGGCCCGCGCTTACAACAAGAAGATGCGTCCTAGGAATTTTGAAATGGGACAACTCGTGTTAAGATGCATTCTCCCTCATCACCAGGAAGCAAAAGGAAAATTCACTCCTAATTGGAAGAGTCCATACATCATTCGGAAAATATTGCCGAGAGGAGTATTGTATTTGGGAGATATCGAAGGAAATAATCCTGAAGCAGCAATCAATGTAGATGCCGTAAAAAGGTACTATGTCTAGGCCTCTACGCTAATGGCTTTTGTGCAATTGAGATGACGAAGGCTTTCTTTCCCGCTACCCAAACATTATCAATCCTTCGTAAACCTTTTGAGCCAGTTACTCTTCTTTGATCACCCTCTTTGGAACCCGGAAGTACAAAAAGAAAAAGAAAAGAAAAGAAAAGAAAAAAAAAGAAAAGAAAAAAAAAGAAGAAAAAGAAAAAAGAAAAACAAAAAAAGAAAAAAAAAAGAAAAACAAAAAAAAAGAAAAAAAAGAAAAAGGAAAGGAAAGAGAAAGAGAAAAGAAAAACAAAACAAAACAGAACAAAAACAAAAACAAAAACAAAAAAATTATTTGCTTGAACTACGTTTGGCTTGATTCCGAAAGGATACGTAGGCAGCCTCTCCCTGAGGTTCAGTCACACCAAAACAAAAATCCCAATTTCCCCCAAAAATTGAAACTGGGGTAGATGATATGATGGTTCGGCTATGAATCCGCCAAAACGGTTCCAAAGTTGTAGTTCCACCCAAAATCCATTTTACCCCAAAAACCTTGTCCAAGTCCTTCCGATCAATTGGCAAAGGCAAGGAAGTGAAAAATGTCATTGTTGGAATCTGATTGAGAGAAATAAAATGAGAGAGTCTTATCGGTGAAAACCTTCGGGCACCATAAGGCGATGGTGAGTAGAGAGAATGAAAATGAGAGAGTCTGCTTAGTGAAAACTCACAAAGAACACTATTAGGCGACGGTGAGAAGAGAAATGAGAGAGGTCGATTGGCAAAAACCCACAAAGGGCACTGTCGGCCGAAAAGAAGACATCTCACCACGAAAAGAGTCCTGGCAAAGTTCCCTGATTTTGAAATGCATATCAATGGGTTCACGAGAAGTTGAAAAGTTTGTGTAGGTCGGGCGTCTAGTCCAAGAAGCATGTCATGTTCATTTGAAGCCAGCATGCACCCCAGATAAGTCCTTTTTTTCCCCCAAAAGGGACGCTTCTTTTTAAACTCATACGCTGCCTTTTGCATACTTTTCTTTGAATACCTTTCAGTTTTACTTTGATTCTGTAACTGTTATAAAGAAAAGGGTACTGGACTGGTTCTATAGGGCTCCACCTGGCAAGAGCCGAAGAAAATACCCAGCCTCAGCGGGTGCGTCAGGCCAATCCCGACTGACCATAGGGGTTGATGCTTTCGAAGCAAAAACATTGGAAAAGAAAGGAAGTCAAAGGCAAAGGTCCCAAGGGCAGAATAAAGTGAAAAGGCCAGAGCCCACACAGGCGAGTCATAATGAAATCCTGAGAGTTAAACTCGGTCGGTTTGAAAAGAGATTCACCCTCAAGGCCAACAAGCAGCAAAGTTGTCAACGGAAAAAGGGTCGGGATCAAGCAATTGGGATGATCAAGGCTACAAAACCAACCACTGTTTCAAACTAATAAACTGTTCTTTTTTGAAAACAAGTTCCATTCAACGCAACCCTGCAAGAAACAGGTGCGACCCAAAAGAAATAAAATGTGCAAGCGATGAAATAACTTTGCAGCAGGAAAACAACAAAAAAGGAAGTTTTCCCGAAATTCTTTCATACGTTTGCTAAATAAAAAAGAAAAATAAAAAGAATAAGAAAAGAAGGAGAAAACGAAGAAGAAAAGAAATGAAAATGAAAACCCTAAAAGAAAAACAAATCATAGTAGCAGAGGAGCTTTTTCTTTCCAAATCCCGGCCAAAAAATCGAGGATTCTCCCGGCTAAAAAACCGTGGAGCTTTTTCTTTCCAAATCCCGGCCAAAAAACCGTGGAGCTTTTTCTTTCCAAATCCCGGCCGAAAAATCATGGAGCTTTTTTCTTTCCAAATCCCGGCCAAAAAACCGAGGATCTCCCGGCCAAAAAACCGTGGAGCTTTTTTCTTTTCAAATCCCGGCCAAAAAACCGAGGAACTTTTTCTTTCCAAATCCCGGTCAAAAAACCGAGGATCTCCCGGCCAAAAAACCGAGGAGCTTTTTTCTTTCCAAATCCCGACCAAAAAACCGAGGATCTCCCGGCCAAAAAACCATGGAGCTTTTTTCTTTCCAAATCCCGGCCAAAAAACCGAGGATCTCTCGGCCAAAAAATCGTGGAACTTTTTCTTTCCAAATTCCGGCCAAAAAACCGAGGATCTCCCGGCCAAAAAATCGTGGAGCTTTTTTCTTTCCAAATCCCGGCCAAAAAACCGAGGATCTCCCAGCCAAAAAACTTGGAGCTTTTTCTTTCCAAATCCCGGTCAAAAATCGTGGAGCTTTTTCTTTCTAAATCCCGACCAAAAAATCGAGGATCTCCCGGCCAAAAAACCTTAGAGCTTTTTCTTTCCAAATCCCGTCCAAAAAACCGAGGATCTCCCGGCCAAAAAACCGTGGAGCTTTTTTCTTTCCAAATCCCGGCCAAAAAAAAAACCGAGGATCTCCCGGCCAAAAAATCGAGGTTCTCCCGGCCAAAAACCGTGGAGCTTTTTTCTTTCCAAATCCCGGCCAAAAACCGAGGATCTCCCAGCCAAAGAACCGTGGAGCTTTTTTTTCTTTCCAAATTCCGGCCAAAATCGAGGATCTCCCTACACTATCCTGATTTGATCGCTTAGATGTGTGTCACAACTAACCCACAAAATTTTCCTAGTGAAAACTGGGGCAGAAAATTTCGTTCGTTTGTTTTGGTATCTTAAGCAGGTCGACCTCACGACACAAGGTGTGAGATGACCGATGGACTAAATCTCAATCCAGAATCAAGAATAGAAGAAAAGAACAAAAAGAAATGAACTCAAATGTGAAGCAAGCAAGGGTGCGGATTGCTCAAAACCTGATTGAAGTTACAAGCTCCACTGATCCTATTTTGACCCAATGCTGCATGAAGAAGTAAACACTTAAAACTTGCGAGCATCAAGATTCAGATCGAAGTCCATAGCCAAATCAGCTAAGACTCAAGATCAAGTTTCAAGAGAATTATAGATAGGAATCTTGTAACTCATAATTGATAGGCATAACTAGCTTAGCTTTGATTTTCCTTTTGGTGTAATAAGGAGGTCAGCAAGCAGTAGCAGCAGCAACAATAGTGAAATTTACAGCTCCTGGTAGTCCCAGCTACCAAACCTTCCCGAACTACACTGACCTGATTCCTTTTTAGCCAAGGATATGTAGGCAACTTCCGAAGAAGGGTGCGGTGAGATGGTTTTCAAAATGCTTATCATGGAGTGCTGAGCGGGCAAAAATCCTTCATGGTGCTCATTTATCTTTGCTCGAAAATCCTTCGTGTCTTCAAGTAAAGAGGGAAGCTGTGAGCACGTGATTTTTGCCACGCTTAATTTACTCCTATAATTTCTTCAGAATTAGAATTTTTCTTTTATTATTTAAATTTTAAAAATTAATTGCATGATTTTATGTCTTCTTTGCATTTTTGTGTGCATTTTTAGTTGCTATAATTCATAAAAAAAGTACAAAAATAGTATGTTTGCATTTAGAATTTGATTTTATATTTTTTACCAATTAATATTACTAAAATAAGAGAAAAATAACAAAATAGTCCTTTTACCATTTTTAATTCTACATTTTACATTTTTAGTTTAATTTTTTTTTAAATTAGGAATTAGTTAGTTTTGGATATTAATTAGTACAATTTTAGAGTCGATTCGGTCATTAGTTTTGATCTTACATATTAATAAAATCAAAAAATACAAAAAAAATAATAATAATAATAACAAACAAATAATTAAAAAGGAAAAGAAAGGTAAAAGAAAACAAATGAAAATCCAGGCCATTTATTTTTTGGGCCAAAATTGGCTTAACCCAAATCAAAACCTCCCCCAGATCCGGCAAAATTGCCCAATCCCGTTAACTCGGCCTGCCCTCCTTCATTAAATGAAACGACGCCATTTGGTGTCGTTTGATCTTGACCGTCAATCTCCCCTCATCCAATAGTCCCAATTGATCCTTCAATTTAAATAAAAATGTCCTAAGCCTTTAAAACCCTAGAGACCAGAACTTGCCTCCTCGTACACCTTGCCCCGTCAGCACCGCCGCCGGTGAAGAAGCCAGTATCTCCGATAGCTCTCAAAATCACACCCTTATATCGACTCAACGTCCTCGTCCCAAATCCCACACCGGCTCCCTTCGAATCCCACCGGAAGCCTTCGAATAATCGAAAATATCGTCGTCATCTCCGCCGCCCACGGCGGCGCTGTCCCCAATCACCACCAAATTAACACCCTAGGTTCCCCTCCTTCTCATACGTCTATATCTAACCCTAGTTTCCTTCGAATCACCTCCAGTCCCGTCGAATCCTAATTCAAAGATTTCATCAGAACCCTAATTTTCCCAAAACCGCTCCAAATTGATATTATGTCACCACCCCATCTCCCTCATGATGGATTCACCATCAGCGACGTTCAAATATCACCAGAATCACGCAAAATTTGAATTGAGAGGCAGCAAAAGTTGAGTCTTAACAGTGAGTTCCTTGGCCCAAGTTTGTTTCTGCTTCTTCTATTCCTCTTTCATGCTAGTGTGAATTAATTACGTGATGGTGTTTCATGTTTAGTCGATAACATAAGCTTAGTTTTCAGTTTCGTCATTCGTTTAAGCATAGTTTCATTCAAACGCTTTAGGTCTAGTTCTGATTGATCATTCCTTAGTCGAATTGATTTGGTTATCATAATTGTTAATCTCTAGACTAATTTTCATTTTTTTTTTTCTGCTCTGAGTTTTTGTGTTTGGATTAGGTACTGGTTTCTGATTGTTTGTTTTGATTTGCTTTAATTTTTTAGTTACCAAAATAATTCTCATTCAATAAGTCTTTAATCAATCTCGTTCAATAAGTCCTTAATTATTTAGCTGTTAAAAAGTTCTAATTAGGGATTGGTTATAATTGAATAATAGGGATTTAGTTAACTATAGGGTTGGTCAGTAATAGTCATTTAGTAATTTTAGAGGCAATCAAGGGTAGTTTAGGAACACAAAAAGGGTTGGTTTATTAAGACTTGGTAATTGTAGAACTGAAGCAAGGGTAGTATAGGCATTCAAAAGGTAGAAAACAAGGCTAGAATACCCTAGGGCCTTCTAGAAGGGGGCCTTAGTGCAAGTTTCTGCATCTTTTATGCAATAACTTGGGTAACAAGTCATAAAATTAGGATCTAACAGCCAATTTTTGAAAATTAAAAGAGAGAAAAAATGTGAGTGCCATCTAGAATATTCTACCCCATTTGTTGCCTATAAAAGGCAACCCCAATGACTTCATTTACAAGTTGGAAGACCTCGGAAAATTCCAAAAGTTTCAGCCATCAAAAAGTCCCCTAAAAGCTCTCTTTCCAGTTTTCAGATCTATATTTTAAATTCAAACCTCAAAAACCAAAAAAAAAAAAAAACAACAACAAAACTCAAAAATCCAAAAAAAAGTCTACTATTTCATTGCTTAGCTAGATTACTTTCAAATTCCAGTTTTAATTCAACTACTTGGCCCATTTAAGATCGGAAAATAGCTGGAATTCTCTTGTCTCTGCTCAATATTTGAAGTCTAGGAATATTTGGAATCAGTTGTGCCTTATTTTGGTTTACTCGAGTTGGCTTTGGTGTTAGTCATTGAACGTGTTGAGTTGCTGATTTATTTCTGGTTTTTCGAAGTTATTGTGGTTGGATCTATCGCATTTGCTTGGTTTTTTAAAGATTTCTGGATTGTTATTTGCTTCTGCTGATGTGTTTATTGTCGCTGACCTATCCTATTTCTCCTTGTAATTTCGAAATCAGGTACACACTCGAAATTGACTTCATGTAACTCCTTTGTGAAATGAAAGTGTTGTTGCTGCTTAACCTTCAATGAAGCATCCACTATCCCATTGATTAACTGCATTACCATATGGAAGTTTATTATTTCAGCTTATTTGCAATAGAGTGAATGGATTTGTGATAATTTCGAATTGTATAAGATCTGGACTGTTTGGATTTGTATTAAGACTTTGTAATTTGTGGACTATGTGACTGGTAATTGGATTCGCATTAAGTGGAATCGCCTAGGACTATTTAGCTATGAACTGTTAAACCAATTAGGTGAATTCCTATGAACATGTGAATGTCATACCTAGTAGTTTTAATTTGGTTCAGTTGGTATTGTTAGAGTAATACAAGATGAATTCCTATTAAATGTGGAACATTGGAATCTGGTGATCATAGCTCTTAATATAGTTCATTTGGTTTTAACTCAAATCAACTGTTCAATACGTAAAACGTCAAATTGATTTTTGTCGTCCTTAATTCATTGCTTGTAGTTCAAGTTGTTTCAATATCGTCTTCAACTCCAGTTCAGGTTTAATATAAGTCTGTGTCTAAATCTGGTCACTAGCTCATTAATTGCATTATTCTGCATTCCCAAATAGGCTAGCATAGCAGCATGACTCATACATGAATCATTTTGGGCCAAAATTGGCCCAGTCATCAGCCCACGCCTGGGCTCCCGTCATTTGGGCTGTGAAAATAGCCCACAGTTGGCCTAATCTCTCCAATAGCTAACCTGATTCTTGGGCCATGATATTTCACGATTGGGCATTTGTTGAAAGTCCAGCTAGTGGACAGATTCATATATTAGGCTTGGGCCAACTTTCAAGGCCCAAAAAGTTATTATAAATTAAAACCCTTTTAAAGGTATATTGGGAGTTGATTCGCAGGTATAAATTTGGGCTTCAAATTAGGTGGCGAGTTCAAATTAAAAGGGTCCTCCCTTTTGTTTGAATTCGGACTTGAATTTAAGGTTTGAATCTATAAATGTAAATTAATTAGCCCTTTAGAGACAAATAATAAATTAAAAATCTTAGTTTGCTTTAGGTTCGCCGTTAAATAATAAAACGAGATGAGCCTCGCCAAACAATAATGCATAAATTGCGAGTCCCTCATTAAATGCTTAATTAAAATACTTAGAATTTGGGGCGGGCCATTTAACGAATTTTGTGGACCCTCGCAAAGTTAATAACATGTTAGTTGCTTTAGGCGCGAATTTTAATAATCTTACCTTCCTAAATACGGGTGTGCATTTCATGCGACCCAAATCCAAATCCCAAAACATCGAATAAGAATGTGTCGAGGATCCGGGTGCATTTCATGTGACGTGATCCGAAAACACATTTTTTAAACGACGTTCACTTTCGTAAAAAATAGTTAAAAGCGGTAAATAATTATAAAATTGCAATATAGTTTGGAACATGTGTAAAAATTAGATTTTTAGCCATTTATAATAATTTAAGCGACCGTGCTAGAACCACGGGATCCGGAGGTGCCTAACACTTTCCCTCGGGTCAACAGAATTCCTTATTCAGAATTTCTAGTTCGCAGACTCCAATTGGGAAGTCAAAAATTTCCTCGATTTGGGATTCAAATTAAACCGGTGACTTGAGACACCAAAAACCAATTATATCCCAAGTGGCGACTCTAAAAAATAAATAAATAATCTCAATTCGAATAATGTCACTTTAAATGGAAAAACTCCCTTATACATTTATCCTTCGGGGTAGGTGTATAAAAAAGGAGGTGTGACAGTTAGGAGTAACCATAAAATGCGGTGTAGTAAATAGGGTTGATTTTTTTTTTAACCGAAGGTCTCGGGTTCTAGCTCTGATTATGAATTGATAGAGAACAATTTTCCAATGAGGCGGGTGTCGATGGTTCGGTTTGGGCCGGTTATTTTATAAAATATATACCATACCAATTTTTCGATTATATTATTATGTATAACCAAATTAGACTTTTTGAAACCATCCAAATCATGTCAGTTTCTCTTTGCTATCGGTCCAGTTCAGTTAATATTTGGTATTTTTTAAAATATCATGTGAAAGTCACTAGTAAAAGTAAAATGCAATAACATACATACTTTTATATGACTTAACAAAACTCTCTAGATATTTTCAGTGTTTAAATGGTAATGAATTAAGTAAACATGAAAGATGGATAGAGTAAAGATCTATCAATTATTCTACAATAGTGTTATATACCGTGGAAATCGGGGCTATTCGATTTCTTTCTTCGATGAAAAAGGTAACACCACGTCGAGAGGCCAGGATGCCGAGCTCGGGGTCGAGGTTCCTTTCCAATATCGAGGTCGAAGGTCGAAATCATTTGCTGAGGTCGGAAGAAGGCATAACTCAAGATAATACCGTTATGATTCAGTAACAAAAAGAGCGAGATACCCCCAACGCCCTGAAGTAAATTACGGAATGGGTTGACCCTTGGCAGTTAGACAGTTGTCAAATATAATTTCTTACTGTAATTAGAAGTGTGCCTTATTTAGGACTCCCCTATTATATAAAGGGGAACCCATTTATTTGTAAGACACGTTTTTTTTGCTGATAAGAAAATACATACAGTTTATTCTCTAGCTATTTTATTCATTGTTCATCATAGTTGCTTTGTAACTTGCTATTCCCACCATTCCACCTCGAGATTGTCATAGCTCGAAGTTGATATTTGGCTTGCACACTAGCTTGGCTTATTTTATTCTTCCATTTAAATATTTAATTCCTTGTTTATCAATTGGTATTAGATTAAATCATATATCCTTAAAACCACAATATAAGTTTAATTTTTATTCGGATTTTAGGGTAAATAGTTTGGCGCCCACCGTGGGGCTAAGGATAATAGTGATTGGTTCGGTGCTGATTCTGATAACACACATTATTTTCACACTTGTTTTTGTCAAGAATTTTTTGTTCTCAGGTTAAAACATGTAAAAATTTCACATAACGTACCCGTACATGGTGATGATAGTCTTAGATTTCACAGGGAAAACGATAACTTAATTGCTCTAGGAGCTGGGGTGCCACCTGCTAATCTCAGGGGCGTACCGATCATCGATCCAGTCGATATTAGTTCTTACATTACTTTGAATGCAGATTTAGGTGCAGAGCCCGAAAGGAGTGTGCGCATGGAAGGCCGATCTGGTGGCTAAGGACACACGGCATAGGAGATGGGGGAGTTAGTCTCCAAGTAATATTCAAGATGCCACATGCTCAACGGTACGCTATTGCTCAACTTCAAAGTCAACATAGAACTCCGAGTGTGGTCGAGCCGTAAATCATTTGCCATACTGAGCCAGTGCCGAAAAGGTCGAATCATAACGGATGAGAGACTGATCCTACAATTATAAAAATGCTCAAGGAGCTCACCAAAAGAATTGAGTCGGGAGAAAAGAAAATCAAAGATAGTGACAAAAAATGGAAACATACAACTCTCGAGCTGATCAGATAGCAGGGGTACCCCCGATCTTAAAGGGTTTGGATCCAAAAAGTTCGCGTAGAAGCCTTTTTCTCAGAGTGCGGCTCTGAAGCCCTCTCCTAAGAAGTTCCGTATGTCGGATATACCTAAATACAATGGGACCACCGATCCTAATGAACATAAGAATAAAGGAAAATGACTTAGAAGGCAATGAGATCGAGCCCATTTTTTTGAAATTTTTTGGGGAAACTCTATCAAAGGGAGAGATAATTTGGTATCATAACTTGCCACCGAATTCCATCGACTCATTTGCCATGTTAACAGATTCTTTTGTCAAGGCACACGCCGGGGCCATAAAGGTCGCAACAAGAAAATCAGATGTTTTCAAGATAAAACATAGGTATTTGGAAATGCTGAGGGAGTTCGTATCCCGATTTTATATGGAACGCATGGAGTTACCACCAGTCACAAATGATTGGGCCGTACAAGCTTCACTTAGGGTTGAACGAGCGGAGTTCGATAGCATCACGATAGTTAAAGTAAAATTTGGTCGAGTATCCAGCTACAACTTGGGCAGATGTGCACAACCAATATCAATCGAAGATCAAGGTATAGGACGATCAATTAGGAGCCCATCCCGGTTCAGTACATCTAAACAGGTTACCAGTTAAAACCTCGAGGGACGTCAACAAGGAGACAAGGTCGAGCAAAGAATGGTATTAACCATATACCACAGATAAAAAATTCAATAGCTCGAGGCACAATCCCTATCGGAATGATCGAAGAAACGATTGATAACATAATTCTCGGGGACTTATGAGCAAAAGTGTTTGATAAGCATGTCGATCCCATAGACTCAATTATCGGAGTATAACTTTGGTGTCGATGCATCGCACATTGCCTCAACAATCAAAAGGATCAAAGATACTAGGTGGCCCAGACCTATACAAATCGATCCTTCCCAAAGGAACCCTAATTTGATGTGCAAATATCATGGTACACATGGTCATAAGACCGAGGATTACAGGAAATTAAGGGAGGAGGTAAACCGTCTATTCAACGAGATCCACCTTCAAGAGTTCCTCAACTATCGAGCCAAGAATAATTTCAGGGAGAGAGACGCAAACAGGAAAAATGAACAAGAGGAACCGCAACATGTCATTCATATGATCGTCGGTGGGGTCTATATTCCACAAGGGCACGTATTCAATTACTAGGGAGAAGCGAACCCGGGATTACGTGCCCGAGGGATCCTTATCATTTAACGATGAAGAAGGAGAAGGCATTTCTCAAACGCACAATGGCGCTCTGGTAATTTATATCTTATTAAATAAAGTTCAAGTTAAGCGCATTTTAGTGGATCCGGGTAGTTCAGCGAATATCATCCAATCAAGGGTCGTGGAGCAACTCAGCCTATAAGATCATATCGTGCCCGCAGCTCAAGTCTTAAATGGCTTCGACATGGCCATTCATGAAATGAGGGATAGATATCGTCGGCCTTCTGTCAACGACCCCAGGTAAAGCTAAATTCATTTTGTTTATGACTGAATACTTTTTTAAATGGGTGGAAGCACAGGCATTTGAGAAGGTCAAAGACAAAAAAGTTATAGACTTTATCTCGAACCACATCGTATGTCGATTCGGGATACTACCTTCTGAAATTGTATGTGACAATGGAAAGCAAACCATCAGCAGCAAGGTAATGGAGCTCCTCGAAGAACACAAAATAAAAAGTATCTTATCGTCTCCGTATCACCCAAGTGAAAATAGACAGGCTGAATCGACGAACAATACTATCATTCAAAACTTAAAGAAAAGGTTGAGTGATGCTAAAGGAAAATGGAGAGAAATTCTGCCGAAGTTCTTTGGGTGTATAGAACGACATCAAATTCCAACACGGGGGCAACCCCGTTCTCCTTAGTATATGGCTCCGAGGCCTTAATTCCAGTCGAGGTCGGGGAACCTAGCACCAGATTTTGACATGCAACGGAGGAATGGAATCACGAGGCCATGGATACTAGCCACAAATGATTGGATGAAAAATAAGAAACTGGACTTGTTTGGATGGCTGCACAGAAGCAAAAAATCGATAGATATTACAATAGAAGAGTCAACCTTTGCCACTTCGGAATCGGGGACTTAGTTCTAAGGAAAGTCACCCTCAATATTCGAGAACCAAACGAAGGGAAACTAGGCCCAAATTGGGAAGGACCCCATCGAGTCCTCAGTGTCATCGGAAAGGGATCTTACAAACTTAGCACAATGGAGGGCGAACAATTGCCAAACAATTGGAATGTATCACTACTCAAACGATATTATTGTTGAGGTATGACTTTCTCCCTTTTCCATTAGTATTTGATACTGAGTTATTGCATGTGTTCAATTGAGGCGCCGAGAATACTCTTCAACACAATGATCTTAGGTTTTAAAGCACGCGTTGCACTCTTTTTCCCTCTGATCGTTTTTTATCCCGAATTGGTTTTTCGGCGAGGTTTTTAACGAGACAACAATTATGTGCTACTTGAGAAAAATTCAACAGTATCCAAGGCCTCTTTTTAATCAACCTCGAATACTGGGGGGCATCACCCTCGAGGGTTATATTTTCGAGAGAAATACTTCTATTAAACGGTCTCGATAGGGAAACCCTATAATGGGCCAAACGTTCGAATGAATCATGTCCATATAGATTAGTTGAGCCCCGATGGCGAAACATGTATGCATGTATGGATTATTCAAAGAAGCATTCTTTCTATATCAAACGCTTTGTGTCTCAAAGATAATTTGCTACTATACGAGCTCCATACTTATGACTTTGTAAGAAATGGCTTAAGGGCGAAGCTCAAATACACCTCTAACACTCGGGGACTATCATCGATAGTCAACACAATAGAGTTATCTAAACTCGAATTCATAATACCTCAAAGAGATGCCCCTCGATCTATAGGCCAAGGCAATCTTTCTCGAGGACTAACACCTCAAATAAGTTCAAAGTGTTAATGGGGAATAAGCCCAGGAGGCATACCCAATGGCTACAACCAAATTAATGCGGCTCAGAGACGTCTGAACCCCACAATCAAAATAGGCCTTCGAGTTCTTTGAAAAATCGATTAAAAAAGGCTGCCCCCGGCAAATAATAAAAGGGCTTCGATAAAATCAGCCCTCGAAAAACCTTAAGAGATATCAAAATTATCTTAACACAAATGTGCTAAGGCACAAAAACAGAAGGGTTTCAATCGACATCGAACCCTCAAAAAATCCAATGGGAAGAATATACATGCTAAGGCATAAACAAATTTCCACTAAGTATTTTAAAGCCAAAATAAGGGAATAGTAGCCATCTTTTAGAGGCAATAACAGATGGATCTAAAAGAGCCTAAGGGACAATACAGTTAGAGTTCGAGATCTTGTTCTCAGTCAATCTGAACCCAAGAGTTCGATTATCCCGAGCCTCAATAAACAATAACTTGATTATGACTCTGGGACTCACCGTTATCCTACACAAACCCTTAAGGGTGTATGCCTGAAATTTTGAACCTTATTCGAACTCGGCCATGGTAGTTTCGAAGAAGTCACCCGAGACAAACACTGTTCAAACCATAAAATTGTGTTAAAATTTTGCAAGGCAAAAAACATATTTATAAAGATCGGGAAGGAGTTCAAGAGAAATTTTCTCTTATATATTTGAAATATGATATGTACAAGAGATCGATAGAGGTCTTACAAAAAGAAAAAGAAATAATCCTAACTATGTCCAGGGCTGGTTTTTCCCTCGGGAGCAGCTTCTTCTTCGGGCCCCTCATCATTGTCAGACCCGCCTTGGCTTCCTTCATTATCATCATCGTCGTCATCGTTCTTGGAGGAGACAAGAAATCTGGCGTCAGCTTCCAGCGCCTTTTCTTGAGCTATCTCTTCAGAGAGGTCGTAACCTCGAGCGTGGATTTACTTGAGGGTCTCCCTCCAAGATTGGCACTTGGACAAATCATTGATCCATCACTCTCGGTCGTAGGCTTCCCTTAACTGCGTTTGAGAAGCCTCAACATCGTATAAGTATACAACAATGGTTTTGTCAGCCGCAATCTTCGTCTCCCCGACCTCTGCCTTGGCCTCAGCATGTTTGACCTCGAGCTCGTTGATCCGTTTAGCCTGGGCAGAACTTTTCTCTTTAGCTCCCCAAAGTTGGGCCTTTGGCCGATGCTAGTTTGTCCAAAGCAACCTCTTTCTCTGTAACGAGGCGGTCTATGTTCTCCTTCCACCTATCATAGTCGGCCTTGATATCATCGACCTCAATTCGAAGACGCTCGATCTTCTCCAGTTTTTGTTGTAGCTAAGATACTGAAGTATTAGCCTCCATAGTTGGGTTGAGTAGATCGTACTCTTTCAAAATGACAGTTACCTTCTTATCTATCTGACCTCATATTTAAGAGCCTTGGCTAAGTCTGCCCGAAGGTCCCTGAGCTCCTCATCCTTTTGACTACAAAGAAGCTTCAAACCATTCCTTTCATCCGAGGTCTTCTGGAGCTCAGCCTCGCATTGGCTCAGGTCGGCCCTAAACTTGGTGAAAGCCTACACAGAAAGAAAGATAAAAGTTAGGATAAAGGGAGAAGAAGCAAAAGAAAATTGCGACGATAGGAATTAATGCTTACCTGGGATAAAAGGTGTTGAGCCTTTTCGAAAATGGTAGATGCATCGTTGAGATCGGCGACGTCATCGACCCGGTAAAATAATCCCGAAAGGGATCTTCTTCACTGGGGACTCCACCTAAGTCAGGCATCTACAGAGCCCGAGCCTCCCTTATGGCCTCCTTAGAATAAGCCGATAGATAGGGAGAGTGACCTATCATTATGGCCCCAAGCAAATCACTCGGGGCGCTCTGTTCAGCCCTAAGGATCTCGGAACTTTCCCCCTCCAGTGTGCTTACTGATGGTCGAGGAGCGATCTCTACCTCGAGCGATTCAAGGGTTTTGCCCGCATCTTTCTTCGAAGCCTCCTCATCAAGTGGTAGGGTCTTCGGCTCGAAGGGCTTGGCAGCTTCAACCGGCTTCATGGCTCGAACCACCAATGCCGAGTCTTCATACTCGTCTTCTTCTTCTGCACCAAGCTGGTGGACCGAATCTATATCCACATGAATGAGATTCCTCCTGCGTCTGTGAGCTAGAGCTTTTTTATCTTGGGGTCTTCGGGCTTCAAGACTTTTTTCCTCTTATTATCTTTCCCCGAATTCGAAATCGGGGATTCAGTCTCTTCCCCAGGCGAGGTCGACCTCATTTCAGAGATATATCTAATGCCTACATGAAGGAGAATCAAGTATGAGTAAAGAGACATCTCCAATAAAGAGGAAAGCATCAAAAGCTTACAAGATGGTCTTACCATGATGTTTGGGTTCCCATCTGCCCCTCGCCAAGTCACGCCAGCGGCACTCATCATAAGAGGGGGTCGAGGCTAGTCTCCGGACCACGTCTTTGAGGTCGGTAACCGCATGGGGCATCCAAGAGACCGTTGCGAAACAGATGAAGGCATCACATAATGCAAAAACGAAGTACAAAGGCTAATGGGTAAAAAAAACTTCACTTACATTTGGGGTTCCACTTCTCTAGGAATACCATCTTCTCCACTAGGATGATGTCAAGGGTCCTCACCCATACGAGCCAGCTCATCCAACCCCAATATGTATCCTCGTCGTTGTGAGCATAAAAGGCCTTGGTTGCTCGACGTTGGAGCTTGATCAACCTTCGGAAAAGCTGAGGTCGATATAATCGAATGAGATGGTTGAGGGTGAACTCCAACCGCTTGGCCTTGCTGGAAAAGAAATGGAGCATGATCACTATGCACCAGAAAGGACGGTGGATCTGGCCGAGGGTAGCCTGGTACCTCTTGCAAATATCGATGATGATCAATGGGACCCATGTGAAGGGGTAAGTGTAGACACTCAGGAATCCCTCCACACGAGTGGTGATACTCTCCTCGGGGGCGGGGATTTGTACCACAAACTCATCCTCCAGCCATAATCTCTCTTTATGGCCTTGATGTGTTTCTCCATTATCGAGAAAATGTATCTCAATACGTGCTCACATCGGCTGGGGATCAAGGGGCATTCTCGACTTTGAAGTAGTTCTTTATGACACAGGGGCTGGGGACAATCTCATGAAGGGCTGGCGCTTTATCACTAGTTAGCCGGGAAGAAGGTGAGGAAGCTTTCTCCTTTTGAGGAACGGTTTTTGAGGTTTTTTCCATTGATTCAGGTTAGAAGAAGCGGAAAGAGATGGAGTTTGATATTTTTTGGCGTCAAAAGGGTTGGATCAACAGGTAGTGAAAGACAGAGATGAAAATAGGAAGAAATCAGGAAAATTTGAAGGTGGAAGCAAAGTTTTTGATTCGAATACGGAGCCCTGTATTCATAGGCACACAGTGACAGTTTGGCGGAGCTAGTGGCTGACCGCCATTGGCAAGCATTTAATGTTTTGGGAAACGAACCGACGGGACATTTCAGTCACCTTGAGCGCTTACGTCACGGGGATGACATCATCATTAGGATCTCCAGAAATCAAGGTTCCAGTCGTTTCTTATCATTTTATTCTAAGAAATGAGGGGACTATCTGTATATGGTGGAAATCGAGGCTACCCGATTTTGTTCTTCGGTGAAAAAGTTAACACCACATCGAGAGGTCAGGACGCCAAGCTCGGGGTCAAGGTTCCTTTCCAATATCAAGGTAGAAGGTCGAAATCATTTGCCGAGGTCGGAATAAGACATACCTCGAGATAATACCTTTATGATTCAGTAACAAAAAGAGCAACATACCCGCAACGACCCAAAGATCGCGTCATAAATTGCGGCATGGACTGACCCTTGGCGGTTATACAACTGTCAAATATAATTCTTACTGTAATTAGAATACTTTATTTAGGACTCCCCTATTATATAAAGGGGATCCCATTCATTTGTAAGACACATTTTTTTTGACCGATAAGAAAACACATACACTTTATTCTCTAACTATTTTACTCAATGTTCATCAGAGTTGCTTTGTAACTCGCTATCCCCACTATTCCACCTTGAGATTGTAATATATCGAGGTCGAGATTTGGCTTGCACACTGGCTTGACTTATTTTATTCTTCAATATATATATATATATAAGTTTAATTATTACTCGATTTTTAGGGTAAACAAGCATAAAAAAAATTAAGCAAAGACAAAAAAAATATAAATCACACGAATGAAAATATATTAATCAAGTTGTGACTCAAACATAAAGTCTATAGAAGATTAAATATTCAAAAAGATAAATATAAATCATACGAAAAAAAACATATTCAATACATAATAGTTTGCTACTCATAACCACTATAATACTTTGTATCTTGCTAGTAAATATGTTGGATTCACAATAGGTTTGAGAATTAAAATTTTGAGTTTAATTAATTGTTGGCTTGTAACCGTTTTCATAATTTCAAGGCCCAAGGAAAATTTTAATACTTTATTATTTTTAAACTTAATATATAAATATATTTTTTACATATAAATTTATTAGGTACGATTTAATATTTTTTCGATTTATTTTCATAAAATAAAAAATATAACCTAATTATCGGTATAATTATAGATTTATAAAAAAATTATAATTTTATTAAAAAAAGCTGTTATGTACAATTCAATCGATTTAGCCGATTTTTAAATATTTATTGACACTCTTATGAGGTCCTGCTCGGAGCAGATCTGAATATAACACCGGACACCGAATGGGGAAAAAAGAGAGGCATTTTTAGGAGTATCTTCTATTTTTGTAGAAAAGAGGAAAGCGGGTTTTTGTTCCTTTTTCGCTGCAATTTCCTTAATCTTTTTGGGCACGTTTGAGACAGTTGACAACTCCTACTTTCCAAAAAGACAGCCAAAGGGAGACGACAAAAAAGACCATGAACTCAACACACAAATACATTATAAAATAAAAATTCAAAAACCCTTTGAACTTTGAAGAAAAAACCCAATACATAGATCCCCTTTTCCATTTCTCTTTGAAAAACAGATAGAAAGAAAGATTCTATTTTTATCATGAAAATCACTGTTTTACGATTAGGGGTTCTTTTATTTTTGATTTTTATATTATGTGATTGTTTTATTGGAGCTTCATGTAAATCTGAAGAAGCATATGTGACCCTTTTATATGGAGATGAATTCTTGCTTGGAGTTAGGGTTCTTGGAAAGTCAATTAGGGATACTGGATCCACTAAAAATATGGTTGTTTTGGTTTCTGATGGTGTTTCTCAATATGCTAAAGAGCTCCTCTTGGTATGTATATGATGTACTTTAATTAAATTCACCTTTTTTTTTAAAACCCTTTTATGTGCTTGCTTATTGAGAAAATAACTGAGTATTCCACTACTACTACAACAGCTAGGATTTAAGTTATAGGTAAATTTTAACATGTGACAGCGGGTTAGTTACTGGTTTTATAAGATAGCAATTAATGTTTATTAAGATATTTAACTGCAATTACCTAATAAGTGACCTGATTGTGTAGATACTTTTTACAACATCAGTGGATAGAACTTAAGTTCCCTCAATGATAATGCTCGATCCCAAACTAGTTGGAGTCGACTATATGAATGATCTCAATCTGCTTCATTTGGGAGCAGTTTCGGATGCTCAATTATGAGAATAACTCAAGCAGAATTGGAGTTTACTTCGTTTGGGTAGTTTTTTGGAAGCTTGAGCTGGAAATGTAAAGTTAGTTGTTATTGTTCTAGGACCAATAAATTCAATTTTTTGTGTGCTTGCTTATTGAGGTGATTCTGGGTCCGAATCCCCTGTATAATACGTCAGTGTAAGCCCATCTACCTAGCTTTGGTGGGCAGGTTGACTGGTCCCTTGCATTTTTGTGTTGTACAGGATTGCCGCACCCAAGGGTGTGGCCTAGTGGTCAATGAAGTGGGTGAGAACCATGAGGTCGCACGTTCAGATCCCAATGGAGGAAAAAAATACGAGGTGATTTCTTTCCATCTATCCAAGTCTTGGTGGATCGAGTAACCAGTTACCTGTTGTTGGGGAGAGGCAGGTGGCCTCGGCACCACGGTTATAAAAAGAAAAAAGTATCGTCTTGTAGATTAGTGAAGGTGCATTCAAACTGACTTGAAAGCACAAATATTGGAAAAAGAAACTCAGTATAGAAAAGAAATTCACTTCCTCAAGGTCATTTCTTAAAAAGTGTGAACTGGTGAATGTGAAGTTAATTGCTTTATTGGTGATCTAGGGCCAATAAGTGAGTGAATATTAAAATCATTCTCAAAAATCTTAGCTGAGTGCTGCTGAATCATTAGAAGTATTAAACTGTGTCTATCTTGAACATAGATTCTAATGCGACATGCAAATTCAATTACAAAATTTTTCAATTTGGCAGCTAAATTACTTTCCAGTCAGTAAAAGCAAATTGTAAAAACGGCGCATGTGAATTGTGATTTAGTTTGAAGTTCTATAATAGCCTTACTGTAGGTGTTATTCTTTATTGAGCTTGTATTAACAGGTCCTGATCATAGTCATTTTGATTCTATAGTATTTATTCTTAAATGTAATCGTCCGAATATTTTTTGTTGCTAAGCTATTTCTAAGTGGTGCTTAACTCTCCTAAAATAGTTGTTTATTGTTTGGTTTCTTTCTTGCAGGCAGATGGTTGGATTGTGGAGAAAATTAGTTTACTAGCAAACCCAAATCAAGTGAGGCCGAAGAGGTTTTGGGGCGTCTACACAAAGCTAAAAGTATTTAACATGACCAATTACAAGAAAGGTAATTCGATGCATCTAAACTTCAACCTGAATGCTATAGGAAGAAAGGGATGTAAAGTAGAACCTTGGACTTTTTTTTCGTGTTTCTCACGTTTGGCTTGGTGAATTTTCTTTTCTGCTTGATGATTTCCACCACTTTATGTCCTGTTATATTAGGATGGTACAAGTGGTCTTATTTATTTCAGTATTCCTTTTTGCAAGTTTTATTCCTTTACTTCCGATGTCATTTTGTCAACCTGTTTCTAAAATATATCGAGTATAACCTAGTATGCGTGTAATTGTACTAAGAGTAAAATATTTAGGTGAATATATGTTTTGAGTATGAAGAGAAAGGGAAACAGTTTGGACTTTCATAAATCTTTGTTTTAGAAGAGAGGTGGCTCGAGCAATTAAATCCACCAAGTTAAGGCTCTAGGCTTAGTACAACTAAGTTATCTCTTTTATACAAGTTCTAGAGAAAAAAGGGACGATTGATTTGGGGAAGGTAGGGAGTCTATCTTATTTCCTTACTTGAATATTTTAAAGAGATATCTTATTAGTTCGGTAGTGTTCTTTTATATCATGTATAATGCATATGGTTTTTTGTATTGTAGGCCTTAATCTTGCAATTTCTCCCTTGTTTTGGCAGTGGTGTATCTTGACGCTGATACGATTGTTGTTAAAAGCATTGAAGATCTGTTTAAATGTGGGAAGTTTTGTGCAAATTTAAAACATTCTGAGAGACTGAATTCTGGAGTCATGGTGATTGAGCCATCAGAAAAAGTTTTTAATGATATGATGAGCAAGGTGACCACGTTGCCTTCTTACACCGGAGGTATGGTTTTGCTTTGTACTGTTCCGATTTTAAGGTTATATGTTGTCATTGCATCTTTCTGTAGTCCAACTTATGTTTCTATGAAAAGATTTTTGATCATCTAAGTATTTTCTTTGGTTCTCCTAATAGTGAAAGTGTTTTTGTTTTGACATTTAAATGTTGATTCTCTTAATGCATTCCGTTGCTAACAGGTGATCAAGGTTTTCTCAACTCCTACTATGTCGGGTTTGCTAACGCGCATGTTTACGAGCCAAATTTGGCTTCAGATGTCTTAAATTCTAGAAAGGTTCCTGAAATGGAGAGACTTTCTACTCTTTATAATGCAGATGTTGGCCTCTACATGCTTGCTAATAAGGTACGTGTTAGGTTCAAGGGACAGCCTTTCTTTGAGTGTGTTTTTAGTTGGGTAGGTGCATAGGCCTTAGCTTTTGATCAAATCTGATCAAAATACAATTATTAGGAACTCTCGGAGGAAGGATAATTTGTTAGATATAGAAAAAGAAGAAAACGTTGACTTTCAAGGAATTGGAATATGCTGCAGTACTGTTGCAACATTGCAAACCTTCGCGGAAACTTCAGTTTTTCAATTTATATTGTTTTGTGGGCTTTGTTGTATCTTTTTTCTTCTTAATAATGGTGGTGTCAGGGTCAACTTGCACGCACCTCGACTATTCCACTAGGTATGTGGTACCTCCCACCAACATAGGTACCAGATTTGTTATGGTCTGTGGGCTTTGTCAGAGGCGCATCCAGGATCTAAAGTTTATGGGTTCTTACAACGACTTCAAGTTAATAATGGGATTCAATATTTATAGATATTTTGTGGATTTCTTAATACGTGTACAGGGTCTGGGCAAAAGCTATTGGGTTCATGCGAACCCATATGTGACACTATAGATCCACCCGTTGGCTTTGTTGTCTTCTACAAGCAATTTCTTCAAGCAGCTATGTAAAGATGGTGATAGGGTTATGTACTTGGCTTATATGCACATCCATTCTCAACAATTGTGCAATCTGATTGATTCATATCATCATATTTTATGCGTAGAATAATCTTCCCATGGAAAGAGAAATTTTGGAGAAAGCTGCACAAGCCATTTAGGAAAAAGTTATGCTAAATGTGCCTAGTATCAATAAAAGGTGATCAATGAATATATCTTGGATGGCCGAAGACAAGGGAGGAAACCTAGTGATAAATACCCTCCACGTCCAACCATAAAGTTGGGGATTTGAGTCCCTGATGGAGCAAAGTGGGGAAGGTCTTTTTTTGACTCCTGGTTTCTTTGGGGGGAGTGGACACCTTGGTTTTTTCTTCCTGCGAATGTTGTTAACATATCCCAAAGAAAAAAGGAATGTCTTGGATAGAGGGAAGCTTTTTCTTGCTGAAATAGAATGAGGAGGTTTTATCTTAGATGAACATAGGCAATTGTTTGCAGTAGTTTTTTTGGAAGAAACTCTTTTTACTGCAAAAGTTTGAAACTTTTAAGCAACAGAAGTTCATTAATTTTGCCTCCTTCCTTCTTCTGGCCTTTATTTTTTCCCAATAACTTATCTGCAGTGGATGGTGGATGAAAAAGAACTCCGAGTTATTCATTACACACTTGGTCCGCTTAAACCATGGGATTGGTGGACTTCTTGGCTGTTAAAACCTGTTGATGTGTGGCAGGTATTTTTCTCCAAATATTGTTGTCTTTTTCCTGCATTTGCTGTAAATTACTTTGATGATTCGAGAAGGTACTTTTAAACTTGCCTATACCAGATTGTGTGACTTTCTTATGTTCGTCCATGCTGCAGAATGTCAGGGTACAACTTCGAGAATCTCTACCTGGAACTGGAGGGGGCAAAAATTCCCGAGATGAACTTCTCGTCAAATTTCTTTATTTGCTTCCGTTACTTCTAATAGCATTGTGTTACTACCGGTCCTTTGTACAGGTTAGTGTTTTTAAAAAGAGTTATTACTTGAAACACTAGTGAAATATTTTGGATATAATTCTGAAGGATTGATTCCGCAGACACAATCACTATGGCTTCATATTAGACAACTGTACTACAAGGTCAGAGGAGGTGTCCTAGCTTACTCCTCTGTTCCGCCAGCTGCCATCAGCTCCAACCAGCAGGTACTCTTCTCCTTCCTGTCAGTTGTTGAGTCGTCAAACATCCTGATTTAGTTCTGCTCCTTACTTCTAACTAGTCTCTATGGGATTGGAAAAATATAAATTGCCTATCTTAAATTAATGCCATCATAGTTGACATAAGGCTTCACAAATTATTGACCATAGTAGTTAGTCTTTTCTTGATAAGCTGATGTTGCTTTTCTCACAAAATCTTAAATTGATAAACAGTGCCCAATTGGTATGCAGGTGAAGGTGCCTGCTTTTCTGGGTGCGATATCTGTCTGTTGCTGTTTTGCTGCTGCGCTGGTGTCCCTTGGCCTTCCACTTCTTATCATTCCACGCCAAGTAATGCCATGGACCGGTCTCCTCTTAATGTATGAGTGGGCATTTACACTTTTCTTCCTCTTGTTTGGAAGTTATTTGCACTTAGTGTATCAGTGGGGAAGGGTTGCGGCAAATCAATCTGGTCAATTTCTGGCTCATCCTGTATCTTTGGATTATGAACCTGGAAAAGGTTGATTCACTTAACCAGATCATTGAATTTTGTTTTACAACTTTATCGGTGCATTGCTTCATTGTTGTGGCTTTTTGTTGCTTTGTAGGTCATCAGCGGCAGCAATCATGTTGTGACATTGCGGCATGGTACTATGGGTTAGGGATGGCATTTCTTGCCATTGCGGCCCCTGCATTGCCTGGCATTTTTGGAGTCACTTCTTTGTTTTTAAGGTACTTTCAACAGGATTTCTGCATTTCAGTTAATTTTGTGGCATTTGGTTGTTGTCTAATAACAATTGTATATATTCAGGCTGCATTTGATGGCACTTGGTGTTTACTTGCCTTGTGGTTTTGGTTTCAGTAAAAAGCTGAATCTTTTAATTATGCGTACATGTGAAGTTATAAGCTTGATATGAATTTAGAACATGCAATGTGTTAATTGCGACGTGATTATTTTAATGGATATCTAATCACATCTTTAATTTAATTAGAAGGAAAAAAAATATATTGAGATGATTCTTATGAGGAAGTCCCTTGGTTTAGAAGACACTAAGGGGTTGTTTGGTTCAGTTATGGTATATCCTATGGGATTATAGTTCTGGGATATCCCATGAGATTATCTATCCTACCTCCTATTTGGGATAGCTAATGCGACCATTTTGGTATAATATTTATACCAGTATTAGCTAATGCCCAACATGGGATAACTATAATCCCAAATTTTATACCGGGATTAATATCCTTATACCAGTAACCAAACCAAAGCTAGGGTGAAGCAGAATTTCAAATAGGTTGTTGTAAAGGCCAATAAGCCTAAAAGATGCTTTAGCAATCATTCATGTTAGACTACAGTCTAATAATGTCGAAGCTTCAATAACATTGCTCGGGTGTTATGTAAGCCATCTTTTATCACCATGTGGCATTGTGTATTCTGCTTTATCATTAAGTTCCTTGATTTGTTCTCCCTTAGCTGATAGTACTATCTGGTTTTTAAATTTTCAGGCATGTCTTCTCTTATAGTTCATCGCTCAATGTAAATTTACTTCTCTGGGCGTCCAATTTCGCCCCCTCTTTTCGTTTCTCTGTCTGTCTTTACAGAAACCTTTTCTTGGTATCAGACACTAGAAAATCTTTAACGCGGTGGATAGTCAAATAATACCTGTATATGCTTTTTTCCGCAGGTTAGGTTTGATGGTGGTAGGTGGTCTTATTTTGGCATCCTTCATGACATATGCTTCCGAGCATTTATCGATTAGATCATTCGTTAGAGGCTATGAAGAAAAGAACACACCAAAGAATAGGAGTGTATGTTTCTTATGCTGATCATTTCGCTTTTTTAGTTTCAGCGAACTACAGGCAACCATCTTCTTCGTCTCATTTGTAACTTGTTTTGACATATTCTTCCAGTGAGATTATATGTAGAAAAATATGCTGGGAATTTTTGGCTTCTAATATACTTACTGTAGAAGGTTCATGTGTAATTCTTTGTAAGGTTAAGCTCAATGTTGTCTGTATATGCTTCTTAAATTTTGAATGATTACAATATACTATCTAGTCTAGAAGGGGATCCTTGGCGTAATTGGTAAAGTTGTTGTCACGTGAGCAGGAGGTCACGGGTTCAAGCCGTGGACATAACGTTTTGCAGAAATGCATGTTAAGGCTACATACAATAGATTCTTGTAGTTCGGCCCTTCCCCGAACCCCCCGCATAGCGAAAGCTTAGTGCACCGGGCTGCCCTTTTAAATTACAATATACTATCTCATGCATTATTGATGCTTATTTAAAGAGAATAGGGACTCTCTCGTGCATTATTGCCAGTTTACTTTCCCAGAAAATAAAATTTAATAATATTCTTGTGAATAGTATCTGGTACAATATAAGAGGTGTGACATTGATGTGGATTAGGAATATTCATCAATTTTAAAATGTTGCAGCCTGAGTATGGATTTACCAACTGCCCGCCTAAGAATCATTTGGTTCACATACTAATTGTGATGTAGGAATTTTAAAATGTTGTTTTTCTATCAGACAACACCAAAGAGGCCTCACACCTGCCTGGCTTTCACTTGATGTGTTTTTCATTTTGGTGTTCACAAGTTATCTACAACAATGTGGAGCTGTCCCATTTGTCCATGAATTTAATTTTTGTGCATTTGTATCTATACTTGTTTTTTGGGTCAAGTTTTAACTTGTGTCCGTATTGTAAAAAAAATTACAAGCTTACCCGCTTTTTAGCGTAACTTCAGCATACCGGTCTGAAGTAGCATTCTAGTAGACGGGTCTGAACTTAACCCCAAATACCATTTTTTTCAAAAATTATAATTTTTATGTCCAAATGCTTACTAAGTGCATAATTATACGAATAGTCGATCGGATTTACTGTTTACCTTTTCTAACTAATACATATTGATTATACACGATCATATATAAATGAAGGGGATTCTTGGAATAATAGTAAAGTTGCCTATGTGTGATCTATATATTACGAGTTCGAACCGTAAAATCAAATGCTAATGCTTATACTAGAAATACTACTTACATTACATATCAATCCTTTTCCGGACCCCAAGTAGACGTCTAGAAATATGTTCGGTTGAGTTTAATGGATAAGAAAAGCTTATTAAACAAGTGAACCTACCAGTAGTTGATATATCCAATCAATCACTTTTAAAAAAAGGAGAACAAAGACAGATAAAACTGCCTCTTTTGTCTTTTTGCATCAAGAGAGTTAAGTCTTGCTTTTCTTACTCTTATAGCAAAAGCTGAGTCACAAGCAACATAGGTATGGATCCATATAATTGAGTCTTAGAAATGCATCATATTCCATTATATGTCACCTTCCATTTCTTATGTTTTCTTTTTCTTCTTGTACTTTTGTCTTTTCTTTTTGTCCTTATAAGTGTTTGGCAAATTAAAGAATCATTATCTCTTGGATTAACACCATAAATAACTAAAAGCTTTATCAACACAACAATTTAAAACTCCAAATAGGGATTCCCTTGTATCTTCTGATACCTTTATTTCTATGCCATTTTTAACCTACCTAATATTTAAATGTTAGGGCTTTTTTTTTTATTTTTAGCTCGTGCCAGAAACTATTTATATTGGGAGAAATTTAAAAATAATCAGATTTACAAGCGATCATTCAAAAATAGCCCAGTTTTAAAAATAATCGAAATTTAGCCACTTTTCATGTAAAAATAAATCTGAACGAAAACACTGTTCAAAATCTGGAAAAAATACTCTAGCATAATATACTGGAGTTCCAATATAATATACCGGTCCAGCATAATATACTGGAGTTTAGAGCACTGGCGCTCCAGTCTCCGGTATATTATACTAGAACTAGCAAAGTATACTGGTCCAGCATAATATGCTGGGAGTTCATACACAGGTGCACCGAACTTCAGTATATTATGTTGGATCGATTTTTGTTGCAGCAAAATAGTGAATATTCTTTATTGACTTGGTAAACGCTAACTATTTTTAAATGATTACATTTATATTTGGTAGTCGAACAAGTGTATAGAATTTGTGTATATATATATATATGGCTATTATTCTGCGAACGACTATACAATGTCATTTTTCCTTAATTCTTTTACGGAAAAGGGTTCAAAATGCCCCTAACCTATTGAAAAAGGATTAAAAATACCCTACATCCACCTATTGGGCTAAAAATATCCCTCCATCCACCTATTAGGCTAAAAATACCCCTCCACTAACCATTTTGGTTCACTTATGCCCTTTGACCGTTAGGTCAATGCTAAATTTTTTTTTTTTGTAAAACTTAAAAAAAATTATTTTGCAAAATAGTTTTATTTTTTTAAACTAATGAACCCAATATTCCACTAATTTAGTAAAGTCTTTTTTCCAGTTTTTACAAAAAAAATACTTTTTAAAAATTTTTTTAAAGTATTTTTTTTTTTTTAAAACTAGAAAAAAGTTGTAAAAATAGAAAAACAATATTTCTATTAAAATATTTTCGTTTTTAAAAAATTGAAAAAAATTACTTTCAACAAAATATTTTTGTTTTTGAAAATATACCTTTTTCATTTTTTTCAATTTTTTAAAGCATTTCGTTTTATTTTTGTTTTTCAGATTTTTTTAAATTAAGAATATATTTTTTTATAAAAGCGATAATATTCTGTTAAAAATATTTTTTTCAATATTTAAAAATCGAAATATTTTATTAAAAAGACTGTTTTCTGTTTTTACAAATATTTTTTAGTTTTTTAATTTTTAAAGCATTTGTTTTTTGGTAAAAACTGAAAAATATTTGTAAAAACATAAAAAAATCTTTTGAATAAAATATTTTCAATTTTTAAAAATTGAAAAAAATATTTTCAACAGAATATTATCTTTTTTAAAAAAACAAAAATATTTTTACTTTAAAAAAAATATGTAAAACGAAAATAAAACGAAATGCTTTAAAAAACTGAAAAAAATGAAAAAGGAATATTTTCAAAAACAAAAATATTTTGTTGAAAATATTTTTTTCAGTTTTTTAAAAAGGAAATATTTTATTAGAAACATTTTCTATTTTTATAATTTTTTTCCAGTTTTTAATAAAAAAAATACTTTAAAAAAATTTAAAGAAAGTATTTTTTTAGTAAAAACTGGAAAAAAGACTTTACTAAATTAATGGACTATTGGGTTCATTAGTTTAAAAAAATAAAACTATTTTGCAAAATAATTTTTTTTTAAGTTTTAGAAAAAAAAAAATTAATTCAGCATTGACCTAATGGTCATAGAGAATAAGTGAACTAAAATGGTTGGTGGAGCGGTATTTTTAGCCTAATAGGTGGATGGAGGGGTAGTTTTAGCCCAATAGGTGAATAAAGAGTATATTTAAACCTTTTTCAATAGATTAGGGGTATTTTAAACTCTTTTCCTATTCTTTTATTATGTGATCTGGAATGATTAAAAAAGGTTTCATGTGTGTCTTCGAGAGAATCTTTTGTGGGATTTTAACCAGCTTTTCACTATACATCTAAAGTAAAAGTAAACAAGGGTGACACGTAATGAGGATATATCCTACTTATCAAATATACTTACCTCCCATTAAAAAAGAAAAAAGAAAAAAAAAAAGAACTAGTGAATAATAGCCGATCGAATAACCAATGGCAATTTAGATATTTTTAAAGCTTTAGTTGGAAAAGAATTTAACTTATATAAATTGCTAGCGTAATAAGCTGTTACCCTAGCAGTATAATTTAATAATTTACTAAAATAATTTGTGTATGACTCAAATTTTGAGTAGATAAATTTCACTTTTATAGATAATTATAAATAATTATCATTTAGATGATAAGATAGTAATTACTCTTCGAAAGCACAAATCTACACTCTACTTATGTTTGAATACATTGAATCTTTAACAGTTGAATAAGTATATTCCAATCTCATGTTTTGAGGTCCTTTTCACTTGTTGCAAAAGGAAACAATTACAATCACACATTTTAATGACGAAACAATTAATATTCAATTATTAACCGCTATTTGTGCCATGTGCATTGCATAAGAAGACAAAGCTTGATTAGAATCTAAGCAATTATAAAATGAAATAATATGCTCAAATGGATAAGAAACCATACTATAAACATTTCTAATTAATTTATAGTTACTAGCAATACTTCTCTTTCACGAGTGTCATTCACTTCCTTCTAAAAAGGGGTGAAATTAAAAAATAGTTGAATTTACAACTGGTCGTTCAAAAATAACTCAATTTTAAAAGTAATAGAAATTTAGCCATTTTTCATGTAAAAATAAATTTGAACGAAAACACAATTCAGAACCCGGAAAATACGCCGGTATATTATGCTGGAGTTCCAGCATAAGTATACTTGAACTCCAGCATATTATAATGGAGTTCCAAGATAAGTATGTTGGAATTCCAGCATAATATGATGGAATTCCAGCATAACTACACTAGAACTCCCGCATAATATACTGGAGTTCCAGCAAGTATACCGGTCCAACATAATATATTGGAGTTTGGAGCACCGGTGCTCCAGTAATATACTGGAGCCAGCAAAGCATACCGGTCCAGTATAATATGCTGGAGTTCATACACATGTGCACCGAACTCCAGTATATTATACTGGACCGGTCTCTGTTGCAGCAAAATAGTGACTATTTTTCATTGACTTGGTAAACTCTGGCTATTTTTGAATGACCAGTCCGAAAATTGGCTATACCTTGCTATTTTTACTTTAAAAAGGGAGCCCAGTACATAAAGTATCGTGTGTTCACATAGGGTCCGAAAAAAAAGATTACATCCTTAGGGTTAATGGAGACAACCTATCCCAATGTAAGTATTAGTGATTCCTTTTACTGCTTAAACTCATTACCTAGTCACACAAAGACAACTTTATCGTTGATCCAAGAATTGCATACTCACTTCCAGTGACCACGTGTCTCTACTCTTTCAATAGACGGCTTGTAGGGCTTCAAAAAGCATATTATATGAATATTCTGAGGTTATACTTGACAAGATACTCTACTCTCACGGATTCCTTGAATCTCTATTATTGATAGGCAATCAATAACCCCTTTTTAAAAAATATACACATTTTTAAAAGTAAGTTGAAGGGAATAAAACCTAGGAAATGAGTTATTGGCATTTGGTGGCATGTGGCACCATATTACTAAAATAGCAAATGGTAGAATTTGAAGAAGATTATATGGAGAAATACTATGGGCTATATAATAATACAAAAAATAACACTGTATAGTCGTTCTAAAAAAATTAGTCGAAAAAAAAATATTTTTGTATATTTTTTGTATATATATACACATTATGTATGTTATATATAAAAATTATACAACTTTTATATATTTTTTGACTATCAAATATAAATAATTTTTGGCACGAGCTAAAAGGAAAAAAAGCCTCGTATAATCTGTGGTCTTGGAATTGCTAATTGAAAATAAATAATGGCTTTAGATGAATTATGAAACCGAAGGTGCCCTTTTAGTTAAAATATTATATCTTTTGTGCAACAAAATCAGCAAAATAAGAAAATATGTTAAAACTGATTTTACAAGAGGGATTAACTAGTAAAACCAATATGTTGTGATAGCAAAAAGACATTGAGCTTTATTAAAACCATAAACTAGAAGATGTTAGAACGCTATCATCAATTCATCTAAAGGTTAAATTGTTACACACTATACATTTTTATTTATTCACCTAAATTATATTTTTAACATTCCTTTTCATGTACAAGCTTGATTCTTTTTTATCGTTTGGTTACTTGTTTGAAATGAGACTTGATACTAGTGGTGTTCTTTCCTTAGTGCGGCATGATATTTAGATATGTTGATTCTTTTAGTATTTGATTTTTAATATGCGATATTAATACTATACCTAATTAAATTCGATTAGTTCGGCTTTTATCCTTTCAGTTACGAGATGTATTCGTTCCGATAACTTTGATTTGTTCGATTTGAATACTAATGTGTGCATAATATGTTAAATTAGTTAGTGTTTGATGGGAGTATTTGAGAAAATGTTGTTTTGTCCCTCATTGAAAAAAGAAAGAAAGTAAGAGGTGTTTAAAAGCACTTCTTTGTCTTATATAGTTTGAATATTTTGAGGATGTTTTGGAGGAAAATTGAAATTTGACTATATTATTAATAGTCAAGATTGGGCACTTGGGCTTTGGGCTAATTAAGTAGCCCAAATTAATATTTTAGCCACCCATTTTTTGATTAATCAAAAACGTTTTAGCCTTTTTTTTAATTTAAAAAAAATGTTTTAATATTTTTAAATTCAAAATAAGGTGGCTATTGGTTTTAAAAGGTGCCTGTTATGAATAGATGAGTCTGTTGATTCCAACAGACTCCTAGAGGTATTATAAATACATGTTTTATCTCCAAAACGAAATCAATCTGAAAAAACTTTCATCTCTTTCTCTTCTACTTATTTTTCTACAACTCACAACTATTTTGTTCTTGTGAAAATTCGAGTTAATTGCTAAAACTCGGATTTCAGAGGCTTTGTAGAATCCTGGAGGAATTCTGCCATAATCCCCGCAACAACGAAATTGGGAGGCTTAAATTCCTTAAGGACAGTGACTACACTATCAAAGCCTAATTATTTCATCCCTATATTATGTTATATTTTCTAACATAATATTCTTAATTATTAAAGTACTCACAAATACAAATACAAATACAAATACAAAAATGTTCTAAGCTTACGTCACTGTTAATAAAATCTTTGTCCAAATATTTTTTTACTACTTAGCTTAGAGTTAATTGTTGAACTTGGAGAACATAAGAAAGACTAATGAAACGGCAATATACGAGTAAGAAATACCTTAAAACTGTTTTTGACAATCTGGAGAATAAGAGTCAGAACCTTTATCAAATTTATAAATTGTTATATTTTGCGAAACTCAAGTAGGCAAATTTATACTTATGTTCCGATGATACATTTTTTTTTTAAAAAAAAAAGAGAAAAGGAAATGGAACTGGTTTTACGATATTCTCAAGTCCTAATTGTGCAAACACGATCCATGGTATTAAATATTAGTACAGCCAATCCGAGGCAGATCCAAGATTTTAAGTTTATGGGTTCCTGTCGCAATTTTAAATTAATATATAATAATAACTGAGTTCACAAATAGTATTTATAGATATTTAACAAAAAATTTAACGAAAATACAGGGTCTACGCAAAAGTTACTGAGTTCCCGAAAACCCGTATACTACATGCTAGATCCACCCCGCAGCCACTAATTTTTCTTGTTTATTTCTTAAAAAATAGTAAAAGATATGTTAGAACAAAACCAAGTTGTCCAAGAACTAAAAAGGGAGTGTAAGGATAGAATTATAAAACACCCCAAGATTCCTTAAGACCATTTTCACCAGTTTAATAGTAACAGAAACATATGTCCATTAATTATAATTAATTAATATAAAGGCCTCCGCTGGAGGAGTTGGGTCAGGGGATTAATAAAGAGCAAAGTTTTTTTAAGAGTTAATGTCATGTGACGACCCAAAGGGGTCATCACCGTATTTTTTCCCTTTCTCTGTGCCTCCGAGGCCTTGAAAACCTCGCTGGTGGTTACCTCGATTTGTGTGTGCAGTCCGGGCACGAAGCCGGAAAGTTTTTATGTTAAAATATGTGAATTCTGTGAAAAATTTGAAGAATTATGATATTAATATTGATATAGTTGACTTTGGTCAACATTTTGGGTAAACGGACCCGGACCCGTGATGTGATGGTCCCGGGAGGACCGTAGAAAAATATGGGACTCAGGCATGTGCCCGGAGTCGAAATTCGAGGTCCAGAACTCCGGTAAAAGAATTTTTCTGTTAAATTATTTTCTGAAATTATTAAGGAAAAATAGAAATAAAAATGAG